>PVHY01002077.1:58020-136182 GCA_004024945.1 Uropsilus gracilis | reverse complement strand
GGCCAAGCTCACATGGCTCACATCTTTACAAGATGGCCGATTCCCATCTCTCCTCCACTGAACCTCTCTCTATCCAGTCTCCATATTCGAATCTCAATCCAATCCAATCCAATCGAATCCTCTCCTTCTCTTTGCTTGCACACCCTTTATATACCCTGATTTCCCGCCTTCCAGGAAACCTGATTCACCTTGACCATTTCACTTCTTTCTCCCCTGCATCCCCCAAGGGAAATTTCAACTAAGGTCATTCTCCCATTTTAGCATACCTGTCCTTGAAATCTGCAATTTTAAACAGGAGACAATGGGGGGGGCACACCCTATCAAAATGTCAAGTTTACCCATCAAGAGGAGGTGGAAATCACTTTTTCTTGGTTTTCCCTTCTGTTAACAGCTATTTTCTTCTGAGGCCTGGTCCATGGGGATGGACTGGATTGTATCCAACACAAGAAAGATCAATGTCAAGAATTATTTTAGTGTCACCATCCCTCCGATTTTTCAATGATTGTTGGTTTCTATTTGATTTTTTTTTTAAGAATTAAAAAACGGTCTTTAAATATATCCAGAGGGAATCACATTAAAAGTAAAAGGTAGTTAATAGAAGATGAGATTCCTGTGGATTTTATTGGCAATACAGATTTTCAAATTTTCAGTTATGATAAAGCACATACACCATTAGATCTCCCATTTTAGTCATTTTAAGGTTAGATTCAGTGGTGTGAAGTATGTCTCCAGTGGTGTAGCCAGTCTCCAGGAGTTTCTCATCTTGCAAAATTGAAATGCTCTCCCTTTAACAACTCACGATTCCCTTTCCCTCAGCCCCTGCAACCCATTCTAATTGGCCATCATTTTGAATGTTAATAACTATAGAACCAAAAATTGACCCCTCCCCCCCATTGGAGAAAATAAAGCAAGTGTTTGAGAACTATAAAGCTTAGTATGAATCTTTGGAGGTTTCATTATTGCTACAAATATAAAGAACCCGTTTCTACAAGAACAGATGTTTTTTGATGATGTGACTTTTCTAAACAATGATTGAGGTTCACCACTGGTGAAAATGACAACTAAGCCACTTTTAAATGTTTCGTCATGAACATGCAGGTTCTTTGACTAAAATGACAAGGCTGTTTAAAAGAACATAAAATGATCATTAAAGGTGGAATATAGAATGCAGGCCTGTGAAAGAGGTGATCTGAAAAGCATGTCAACACTGATTTTTAGTGTATGATATCTTGGTTTTTCTCCCCCCCCTCCCCCATTCAGCATGAATAGATTAAACACCTTGCCTCGAGGATTTGGCTCTCTGCCAGCTCTGGAGGTCCTTGACTTGACTTACAACAACTTGTATGAAAAGTCTCTTCCGGGAAACTTCTTCTACCTTAGTAAGAAACTTTTAATTCTATAAATCTCCTTAAAATGGTACTTTGCGTTCTGAAAGCGAAATTTATTTGCCAGGGCCCAAACTCCAAGAGAAATTATTGGACATATATATTTTTTTCTTCACAGATTCCTTTTGAATATTCCTTCATTGCTCAGCAGTATGTATGTTTGATATATGGTTATCTGACACCATTCTGCTCAAGTGGACTTAGTAATGTCATATTAACTTTCGGATAGAGATTATGTGCCTAAATGAGATCAAGTTTCACATTTAGCTAAGGAACTTTACTTCTTTTAAAAGAACATGTTTAAAAAAAATGTTTCTATTAACTCTATAGGTATTTGCCTGTAGATGTTCCATTAATTAACTACTTTCCATTAATTAACTACTAACAGAATTAAAAAAAATTTCTAGTCAGGATACTTGTTTTAAGCCTTTCCAGTTGCTTTCATTGGCACAGTCTATTTTTGTCTAGTATATGATCAAATATCAAGAAGTTGTTAGTCACAGATAAACATACTTTATCCTTTCATATGCAAACACATTTTTTGCTTCAGATGCTTGGAAAAATAAGGAAAAACTGAATTTTTCAAGAACTCATGAAATATTTAATAAAAAGTTGTTTCTTGTAAATGACTGCTCTGCCTCTTCCAGTAGTGACAGAGTTGGTTTTCAGAAAATCTGAGTTTCCTGAGCTAGCCTCTAAAATTTCAGTTTTTACCTTGTGTGTATCTTGTGTGTAGTCTTAAGTGTGTGAAGCCAATTCTAAAATATTTTCTTGGGCCATTGAAGAAGCTATTTCTGTTATGTAAATTGATTGTCAAATTTTAAAGCATTCATATGTAATTAAATATCTGTAAACAAAGCTTAGATCTAATTAATGCTCCTTTTAAAGATAAAAGATGTTTTAAGATTTTATCCTTCAGTAGTTTGGAATCCTGTTATCGCCTAACATTGTAAACAAATGTCTGAATCCAGCATTTTTGTCTAAGTTAGGCCTTTCTCTGTTTTTAAACTCCACGTCACCATTTTAGGCCCTTGGTCTTCATTTATTCTTGTTGTTAAGCCTGTAGAAGCAAGTAATAAGTCTGATTACAGAAACAATGAACTGTGATTATGGCCTCCATCAATGGGAAGACTTCTGGTTATTTATTTCAACATAGTTCTGCTTACGTGAAAGAGACCTTTTGTCCTAAGTATTGATACAAGCCACACAGCCATGTTTTTTTTGTTTTGTTTTGTTTTATTTTGGGTGCAAAAATGGAGTAATAAATGTGAATCGGAAGTAATAGAAGAAAAATGGCTATCTTTTCTAAAGTGTACAGAAACTCCGTGCCAAAAACTGCCAGTGCCCATGGTTGTTAATTGTGTCAGTCCTGCTGGATATAGATGTTTTCCTGAACACACCAGCTCCACAATAAGCCAGTAAATCTAAGTTTGACTTGCTTGTTATTATGGTGAGCCCTAGGTGTGTCACAGGCTTTTCACCAAGCTGGGGTTATTAATCAAAGCTGACTCCCTGGTATTGATCAGACCTCAAATGGTTGGGTTCTATGCCACCCTGTTTATATATTGCTGTTTAATTTGCAGCCACCCTGCGTGCACTCTATCTAAGTGACAACGATTTTGAAACCCTGCCGTCAGATATTGGGAAGCTCACAAAGTTGCAGATAGTAAGTAATTTATCTAAATTCTTAGAAAATCAATTCACTCCTGCAGCCCTTGTAAGAGTACAATCAAGTCAATTTAAGCAGGAGTATGGTTTGTTTTGCCGGGAATAAACTGCTACTCCCGATCCTGTTTCTTGTTCATCCATAGACCCTTGTAAATAAATTGAAAGGATTGAGCTTTTGAAGCAGAGAGGGCATGGGAGAGGACAAGAGTTTCTGTTGAGCACCTTTTATGTGAAAATTGTTTGACAACCTCTTGTCTTCTTACATTTAGCTTAGCCTCAGGGATAACGACCTGGTCTCGCTGCCTAAGGAAATCGGGGAGCTGACTCAGCTTAAGGAACTCCACATTCAGGGGAACCGTCTGACAGTGCTGCCCCCAGAGCTTGGTAAGGTGGAGTAATGATCTTAGTTCTGGGTTTAATTAACAATGATGATCCAAATGCAGCAGTTCTGAATAATTTTCCTGGTCATGGCCAACACCATTCACCAAAGTACCTGGTTCTGATCACGTCGAGTAGCCTTTGTCATTGACCAGAGCAAGGCCGTTACAGGTTTGATTGTCCCGGGCTGCTCAGCAGCTGCAGCGCCCAGTGGCTCAGAAGCTGCTGCTGAAACACCATTGGTTCAGCTGCCCACACAGAGGGTGGAGAAAGAGCCTGAGATTAGTAGCAATGGTCTCACCCAAGACTCCTTCTTTACTAGCAGGTGACTTTTTGAAAATTCAGTCATCCATCACTCTTTGTTTGTTTGTTTGTTTAAAACTGTTACCAAGTAGTTACCAGTTACAGGCACTTGAAAATATCTTTTCTAAAATTGAACTTGGTTCTCTTCTGATTTCATTTCCATTGTGAAATGTGTTCTGCCTAGGAATTCCTTGGTATCTCTCTCCTGGCAGCTACATCTCTGGACTCTGCTCACTCTCTCACAGGGCACAGGGTGGACTCCTTGGAAATGAACACCTGCCCAAATGTCCTTTTACTGTGTTTGTGCTTTTGGGAAAGTTTCAGGAATGTACTTGTCTTTTCTCATGTACATTCTCAGTATTCTCTGATTTCTTCAAAACTGCATTGTTGTTTTCTCAAGCTATGATTATTTGCTTTTCTGTTGCAAAATGCTATAATTTGAGTAAACACATTTATCTCAGTTCTTGGAGTAAGTGGTTTCCTCAAATGAGTCTGGTTGTTTCAGAGAGCCCAGTTGTTAAGATTAGGATGCAAGCACATGAGAGCAGAGGGAGGTTCTTGCATTTGTTCATAGCTCTGCCCAGTGCCTTCCTGTGTGCTTGGCATGTGGGCAGTGCTCAAGGAGGACCAAGAATGAATGGCTCCATGGATGAAGACTGAGACCAGTAGGGTGGTGAGTAGAGTAGGAGCAGCCACAGCTTGACTTCTTTTTGAGCTGTGCTGTCCAATGTGACAATCACCAGCTCCATTTTATATGCTCAGATGTCACAATGTGGCAGGTGGCTCCCCTTTGGGAGAGTGCAGATAAATACCATTTCACCAGCCCAGAAAGCACAGATGGGGACTACCAATGTAAGGAAAAAGGAGTTGTGATTTCTTTCAGCAGATAGAGTGTTGCCCTCCTCCTTTCCCTCCCATCTAGCTCCTTTGTTGATGTAAAAGTCTAGAAAATTAGCACGGATCTTAATGGCTAAGAAGTAGCTCAGGATCTTTTCTTCATTGAGTTACAGTTTTTCACTTTAGGAATAAGCTACAGAATCATGGGAAAAATTTTTGTAAAAAATTTTCAGGCACGAACCTTCATGTCAAAAGAAATACATCGTACAGTGATTGCTCACCATGGTGTTGCCATTGCTAACACATACACATTTTTGTATTGTAAATGTGCATGGCTCCTCCCCAGCCTATTAAAGCAAATCACTAGGCAGGAGGCTAAGTCTTGTTTAATATGGCCGATTGAAGTCACTCTGCTCTGATGTGTGTACTTGGTTAGTGTGACTAGTAGAAACAAACAGAATGTCTGTTTTTTTGCTTTATTTCATTTTCAAGGAATAAGGCATTCGATTAACCAGTGATTTATATCAGCTAATTTATTAGAATATCTAGATTTACATAATGTTTCTATATTTTCAAATCTTTGTTGCTTATCCTATTTAAATCCTATTTAAATAGTCCTATTTGTCCAACATTGCTGTGAAGTTCCCAAATAAACGGTTACTTTTTTTTTTTTTTATTCAGGAATAGAATTAAGGAGGAAATCTTTACAGGACTTTATTTCCTAAGCCAGGCCTAGAAAATCTTCATCTAAAATCTGCTTAGTGGTGGTTTTCTTTTACTGCAGGCAAACACTTAGCTGGAGATAAGTGCTACCCCCATGGGAGTTTCTGTTGCAGATTTAAACACAGGATGAAGACAGATGTTTTACTTATTTTTGAGCAATAATTTTTTTTTTTAAGTCAAGAATAAAATGGTAGTAGCATATTAAGGATTTGTGTGTGAGAGCATGATAGTGGCAGCCTTTCTGGCACCCCACACTACCTCCACAATTATCATAAGAATAACAAATGGGCTTTTGGGAGGTGAGGAAACTTAGGCATAGAAAGGATCGGTGACACATCCTGAGCGACACAGTGAGATTTGAAGCCAAAGAGTTTATGGTGCAAGTGCATGTTCTTTACCACGGTGCTGTAAGTAGGCCATCTTTGGCAGTGAAAGGATTGCAAAAGCAAGCTTCCAAGTGTAAACAAAGCATAATACCTGGCACCCAGCACCACCACCAAGCAGTCCTGGAAGGAGAGAGGGTATAATAGGGCCAGTTGCAAAGCCCACTGTGCTGGCATGTAAGCATGGGGCTAGGACAGCTCTTTGCAAAAGGCAGGCTGACTTGGCCTCTATGAAACAAAATGTTGTTTCATTCTAACATTCCAAGCCAGTTACCTTGTCCCTGTGGTTCTTTCTGCAGTAAACATCCAACCACAGAAGGAATATCTTTGGTTGTCTGTGTGTTCAGGATCTAAAGTGATCATCTGGAGCAGCCCTGGCTGACTGAGATGCAGTCACAGGGACTGAGCTACTTGGAGCTTATATCTGTCCCTGCAGTATCCCCTGACTGCAAGTATGCTTCTGAGTGCATTTTAAAGTGAGGATAATGATCACTCCTATATTCATTTTTTGCATATCTGAATAAGCAAGGTAAATGCTTTAGAGATGACTGAAATTTCCTTTAAGAACAGAGTTGGAATTTATTAACTTGAAACCTTGTTGGTAAGAACATTTGAGACAAACAGGGGAATCCAAAAGAGTTCTGATTTGTCAGCTCTAGAAAGATGCAGGGACGGAGCAAAATAAAGTCAGGGGCTTGGTTGGAGTTTGAATATGTAATTGCATTGCCTCTCTTTTCTTGTGCCTCCCTGAATAAATTTCTTGAACCTTTGTGTCTGGTTTGTAAATAGCAAAGCACTTGATCTTTATGGTACTCCATATACCTTTAGAAAATTAGATACAGATTGGGTCTGTCATTCACCCATTCATTTATTCATTCACTCAGACATTTATTAACTTCCCACTTTAGAACAGGTCTTGTCTCTAAGGAACTTTTCCAATAAAGTAAAATCCACTTAACCAGCAACTGTTTATTGAGCATGCTGAAGACAGAACAAGACACAAAGCACCCCTTGTCACATTCAGATGGGGAAGGATGAATGGATAGATAGCAAGCATATCAGAGATAAGGTCTCTGGGACAAAAATAAACAAGGAGTTGAGTGTTCAGATAAACGAGGGGTGAGTGGGGTGCTCAGAAACCTCCCTCAAGTGGTGCTGTCAGTTAACCAGTGTGTGCAGAGGTCTTCAGGTGGGTATGTGTCTCAAGGAACGGAAGAAAGATTAGTGTAGCTGGAACAGAGTGAGCGAATTGATGAGCATAGATAGGAAGTGGGGACTGGATCATGGGGGACCTTGGAGGGACATTGTGAGTATTAGCTGTACTGTGAGATGAGAGTAAGTTGAACAGTTGACCCCTAAAATACCCCCCACCCCCCACCTTAAGCATCAGAACTTGTGAATTTGTGACCTTGATGATGAAAGGACTTTGCCATTGTGGTTTAGATTCCTGAGATGGGAGATTATTCTGGATTAACAGATAGGCCCAATGTAATCATGAGGTTCCTTAGAGAAGGAAGAGAGGAGGGCCAAAGAAACAGAAAATATGAAGACAGAAGCTAGAGTTTGGAGTCAGTGTGGAAGAAGGCAGGAGCCCCCAGAAACTTAAAAAGGAAAGAAAATGCATTTTCCCAAGAACCTCCAGAAGAAACATAACTCTTCTGCCTTCATACAGACGGTCATGGCTGTCAGGTTCTAGATCTGCTTTTCAGAGCCAGAACTAGCAGGAATTAGTGCTGACTAGATGAGGAGAGAGTTGTTGATGGAGGTGTTGCTCCTGCAGAGAGCCAGAAGAATGGGAAGATGACAAGAGCATGGTGGGTCAGTGAGGAGTCTGTTCAGTGAGGGGGCTGTGGAGCTTGTCCTGAGTTGAGGTCTGGGTAGTTGAAGTTTGAGATACTTTTTTTTGATATCTGAGAATACACCTGGATTTTAGAGTCTGGCGTTCACAAGAAAGGACTGGGCTGCATATACAATTACGGTGTCACCACATATGGGTAAGAGCCCCTGAAGTGACTGGAGAGCTTTGAAGAGTTCTGGTTCCTAACACGGAAACCAGAAGGATGAAGGACCCACTGGGTTGAACTGGCTCCCAGGCAGCCATCTGTTACCAGGTTAGGATGGTGTGATTGATATGCTTTTGTTTCATAGGGAAAGTGGGTTCTCTTACAAGGCAGATTAAGGCTACCTCCCCCTGTCTCCCCTTACATTTACCTAACTGCCAGTGTATAGGGAAAGAGTGAATAGATGTAAATGAAATTTTCCTCTGAGCCTACTTGAGTCCATGTTTTTGTTAGGTCAGCATTTTCAGCCAGTATCGCCTAAGAAACAGCAGCAGTTTCACCTACTTTTAATTAAGGAAAGAATTAATTAGTGGAGTGGAGAAAGGGCTTGTGTGACAGGGAAGGAAGGAAAGGCAGATAGCCTGTTCAATCCTCAGAATAGATAAAGCCCTGGCCCTTTCAACCTTATTGTGATTTCCATGCTGGAGACTCTGCGCTGTTCTGTTCCAGTTGCATTTAGGAATGTGTCAGAGGGAAGAAATGTCTCAATCAGAAGTGAACACACAAGGGAACCCTGAAAACCTAGAAAAGAGACTTTGCAAAAGCTCAGAGTTCCCAAGAAGTATTTCCCCACCATTCTTAAAACCCCGTCATAATTGTAATAATAAGCTTTTAATTTCACAAATGGTTTTCCAAGTTTCCACTCTTTTTGTGAGCTTTATGTTGAGGCTCAGAGCTGGTCACCAAGTTGTTCCTAGTATTAGAAAACTCTGGTAGGTTTTCGATTGGACCTCTTGGTTGCTCAGTGCCCCCCTCCCTCCCTGTTGTAGATATCCTTTGCATGGCTGGGAACTTGTCCCTCAGTGTGGAATCCTGTGGGATATGCTCACAGGAGACATGCTACTCCTGCTACACCTTCAATTGCTTCCTCGCAGAAGGCAATTGTTTTCCAGTAGTTAATTTCCCACTGCCATATGTTGTGTTTTGTGACAGTGCTCCTCTCATTGAGGATATTTTCCTGTCCTTGAACTCATACTAGCCTCTGCTCTGAGCTGCTTGTTTTCATTTGTGTATTACTGATGTGTGTCTACTCTGTCTTCCTCTGTCACTTGTCTGCTTATTAGTAAGTTCAAAGTACATCATATAAATCCATCCTTCTAATCTTTCATATTTTGTTATAAACTAAAACCATTAAAGCTCTGGAGTGTGATGTTTGACTGTTCTGGAGGAAAGCAGACAAGTTAATGATCATGTGAATCTCTTGCCTATTAAGACGCAATGACAATGATTATCTCCAAAATAATCAGATACTCAGACATAATAGAGAAATTTAAAAAAAATGTATACAGATGCTCCACAGTGGATAATTACCTGCCCTGGCCCCAGGCATCTTTATATTATTACCAGATTGGGAATTTTCTGCCGAAATCCTGTTACTTGTGAAGGGTAGAAATGAATCCCATTCTGTCTAACTATGTTAAGAGCTAGTATTGCTGAATTTGCCATCTTCTCTTCTCTTTGGTTTTGTTGATCTATCCATCTTATACCTGTAAGTGCTACCAAGTTGTTGGACAGCATAGTTGAGAGTGAGGAATGTGGCGACCATTTGTCTGGGGAATATTGTCTCTGAGCAGCCCAAGAAGGGTGACCTGGCGCGAGTCACATACCTACGTGCTGATCACTGACCACACCTTAGTGGCACCTGGCTTTTTTCCAACTGGGTTGTGATTTCAGGTTTACCAGGATCCCTGCCTGAGCCACATTGCTTCTTGAGGATTCTTACTAAAATGAAAATGAAGATGTTACACGGCAGGGTTATCTAACATTTTGTATATTTTATTTTCGTTCAAAAATTAATTTTTAATATTCAAAAACAGCATGGTGGAGTTATGCTGCTATTCTGTCGATAATTAGAGAATTTATGAAATTTAGTAATGTTGCCAGTAGTGTAGTCAGGGCAAGTTTAAAAATCGTAGGCTCCTCTTGAGCTCGTTGCCTCCTTGAATGCCAAGGATGTCCATTTGAGACTTTCTGGAAGTGCTTGATCCCAACCCCTCACTTGTTTTATAATTTCTTTTGTTCTTCTCACTATGTCTGCTTCACAAACCTGTGTATGCTTGGAGCTTGCAAAGCCCACATTATTCCTCAGTCAGTTTTTGATTGTAAAAACAGCCATTAGGGGGGAGTGCTGGGGCCCACACATGGGAACTTCCAACTTCGATGACAAACGCTCTTGCTTTATTCTCCTAAACTTGATTTTTACTAATTCCCTCTGTCTCCGTCTGTACTGTACCTGTAGAAGAGGTAACGGACTCTGACTCAGAGATGCTTCTGCTGAAATCCTTCAGGGAGAGTTGCTATAAAGACCTGGGTGTGACTGAGGAGTCTGACACAAGAGCTTTCACCATGGGGAGTAGAAGCAGATCTTTTGAGAGGAGCCTAGGAGCAGGAGGCAAATGGGGCGAGGACTTCTGCAGGGGGTATCAGGAGTACCCCAAGTACCTGCTTGTGTGTCTGCACCACTTCTAGGTTAAATGTTTCGGGTTTTATGTTTATTATTTTAGTTTTTCTGTGTTGATCCAAAGAAGCCAGAAGGGTGTAGGAGAAGGCAAGTGTTGAACACGAAGCTACCCCTGTGGTGTTATATATGTTCTCATGTCAGCTGTGGTAGGGTGGTGGCCTCTTTCTCTGCTGAGGTCACTGATACAGAACTCCTGCCAGCCCGTGACCACTACCAAGGGAACCAAGGACTGGCCATTTGCTGCTTTTCTTTTACACTCTTTCTAGAACAAAGTAAAATATGAATTAGTCTTTAGAAAGAAATAGCTTTTAGAAAGAAATAAAATAGCATTTTTTTTTCAAGTAAGAAAGGTTCTGGATTAAACATGAATGTGGATACACTACAAAGACAAAGTTGTAAAGTGTTGTGAAATGCTGAAATATGTTAACTAAATGGAGTGGTAAGTGCATGTGGACTTAACAAGCTATGCCACTTGTACAAAATTGAATCCATCAATTGATTGTCAACATTTCTGAAGTTACCTGTAAGTGTAAAAACTAAGTGATACATAGTTTTTATGCAAAGTATCATAATTTATAAGAAAGTTTCATGGAGTTTATCTTAGTTCTGTAACATAGGCAGGAAGAGTTCTTTGGCCAGTTTTTGTAGACGGAGAAACCAGTTTGTATAAGGAAGTTGTGACTTGCTCAGAGTTATATTATTGATATGACTTGTTATTGAGAAAATCACATTTTTAGTTCAGATCTTCTTACTTCAAAAATAAATGTTCCTTACGATAATCATGTATCCATAAATTTATCGATCCTGAGCCAGTAAAAAGACATCATTTATCACTAGATGACAGATTGCAATAATTTCAAACATACGCCTTACATTTTTGCTTTTAAATTTCTGAATTTTGACTTGAATTATTTTACATGCTTTTACTTTTTTTCTCCCCTGGGTTAATAGTGTTTTTGTCATACCTCATGAAAAAGAATGTATCATTTTTAAAAATTCCCATGTCTTAGTTGACTCCCCTCAGAATTCCTACATGGCCTTTTTAAACATGTTCCATTTTATATATTCTATTTCAGTGAGTCTTTAGCTCCATAAAATGGTTTAAGTGTGGATTTTAAAAATGTTAAGTGAATTATATTTCTGCCTGGTGAGTTACTGCTTTAAAGGGGGTGGGAAGTTGTACCGCATAAAATGTTTCCATTCTATATTATAAATTTCAGGAAGCCCAGTGTCAGGTTCAGTGTGATTGAACATGTGCATCAATCTGTGTTAACACCAGCTGGGAAAGCATGCCACTGTTTGCAGTGGACCATCTTTTGATTTAATAGGACATTAAATGTATTCTTACCCTGGGAGAAATGCTGAGATACTGGGTTTAATTTTTTTTTTTTCTATTCCAGAGGCATATCTGTAAAAATAGTTCCTATCCCCTGAAGACATATATAATATCTTAACATTTATGTAACATCTTTCTCAAAACATTTCCTATATGTTATTCCTGCATTAAAAAAAATAAATAAATAAACAGTGTTTCACTGAAGTAGACCTGAATGCTACTGCTTTGCGGGGAGTGAACTGGGCAAGGGGTACAATAGAATATGTTGTCATCATCAGAAATGTACTGATAGACGTATGATAGTTATGCTTTCTTGTTACTCAGAGTGGACCAACCTTTTTTTGTTTATTTAGGCCTTTCCAGAATTATTCCGTTTTCAGCTTGAATATCAGTTCTATAAATTGGTTATCAACACCAAAGCATCTAATGATGCCAGTTATACTTCAGTGAAGTTTCAGGGAGTAACCCATCTTAACATACATGTTGCCATTTTAGTATGCCTCAGCATTCACTCTGTTGCCGTTTATATTTGCCTTGATCAGTCCCTACCTATCTTATATCAGATTCTGACTTCTGGTCTTATAGAAAGTGTACTCCTATAATTTGCTGCGTGAAGAACAGTGGTAAGTAAGATAGACATAGCTACTGCCCTCATAAAAATAATCCTAAACAAACAAACAAACACACAACTTAATAGCTGAAAATAGCAAGATGAAAATTGCAACTAGCACCTAGTTTGCCAGTGCAAACACCAGTGCTACATCAGCTTAATATCCTTGAGAAAAGAGCAAGCATCCTGTCCTTGTCACTGCAGTCAACCACTGCAAGCACCTCCTGCCTGTTTTCCTTGCTTCCTGTCATTATACTTTCCAGTGCCTTCCTCACCAATAGTCAAGGTGATTTTATAGAACCACAAGTTGGATTACTTCACTTGTGTGATTAGCATTCTAAGTAAAGATAACAAATACTTCTAATATGAAATAATCATTTGCATTCATTCGTCCACTTTCCAAACTATTTACTCCAGCTCAGGATTGCGGGTGGCAGAAGTAAAGGTGGGTCCCTGCCCTGGACAGATGCCCTGCCATTCTCGAGCACATCACACTGCTCCACACTATCTGGGACAACTGAAATGTTCGTGAGTCTTGTGAGCATCTGATTGAGTGATGGGAACTCCTTGCAGACAGTGACCCTACCAGGAATTAAATTTTGTTTTTCTTACTGACTTTAATCATCATTTGACTACTTATGTACTCTCTTTAGCTGTGCAGCCACAGGTGATCTGGCCTCTGTTTTTTTACCTCTTCCCCTCGATCATGGACCACTCCTCTTGGTTTTTCATCTTTGGAAATTTCATCTTTAGAAAATTTGTATCAACTTATGTGACTTTTTCTTAGAGAGAAAAAGTCCTGACCATTAGTATCTATGGCAATAGTTTCCTACTTGTTTCTACCAGAGCGTGTTGTTTTTCCATTTATAGTTCTTTTGTTCAAGAGATACTTGTTCAGCACCAACTATAGATATATATAATATATATGTAATATATATGCATGTATATATGTATATATCATGTATATATGTAATGCATTTGTATTATATATCTATGTATACATAGATAATGTGTGTATATATATAATGTGTGCATGTGTGTATACGTGTGTGTGTGTGTGTGTGTGAGAGAGAGAGAGAGAAATGTACTAAATTTCTTGGGAGATGTCACTGGAGTGGAAGAATCCCTGCTTTCTTGGAGGTTAATCAATTCGAATTTTGGTATGATACGGGATCACTTTTTTCCATATAAATTACTTGCTGCAGCACCATTTCTAGAAAATAATTTTTCTTTCCCTATTGAATTGCTTTGGTGCATAGTCAAAAACCAATTTGCTATTAAGTTTTAGTGTATTTCTGGACTTAATATTTCATTTTTCTATACAACAATACTGCTTTCTCTTGATGCCTGCGTAGGAACTCTTTAAATGTCCTCTCCCTTTTTCAAAAAAATTTTGTTCATTCTGTAGCCTTTGCACATGCATATAAATTTCAAAATCAGTCTGCTGGAGTTTTGATTGGAATTTTACTGAATTGATAGATGAATTTTAAGAAAATTAGCATCTTAATATAATTTTCCAATCTGTGAACATTGTTTCTCCATTTGTTGAGGTTTAAATTTTTTTTCTTACAATGTTGTAGTTTTCACTCATATATATTTTGTTAAATATTTCCTTAAGTCTTTTTCGGTTTTACTGTTTTCATAAATAGTATTTTAAAATTCTATTTTCACTTGTTGTTAGCATTGAGAAATAGTTTTATTTTTGTAAAATGACCTTGGTTCCTTCCTATGTGTTTTCTTAACTTTTATGGTCTAGTAGTTGGCTGGTGTTTTTTGTTTGTTTGGTGGGGACATATACTTTTAGATTTTCTGTATACCCAATCATTTGTAGATGACCTTTGCAGGGTCTAGGAAGTGCCCTTCTATTCCTTGCTCATAGAGTGACTTTATCATGAAAAGATACTGAATTTTGTTAAATGATTTTTCTGCATCTGTTGAGATAATCATGTGTTTTTTTTTTATTTTGTATATTTTCCATTTTATGTATTTACAGATTTGATGTGTTAATAGCTAAAAATTTAACTCTTTATCCAGCTCCTGAAAGATTATGTCCTATAAATTTTTTTTCTCATAGTATTTTTGGATTTTTATCAGAAATATCTTAAGAGTCATAAAATGTATAAAATTGATATTTATTCTCTTCTAAGTGTTCAAAAGAATTCATTAATAAAGCCATCTGGGTCTTGAGTTTCTTTGTGGCAAAGTTTTGAATTATGGATTCAGTTTTTTTCATAGATATAAGACTCTTAAGATTTTCTGTTGCATTTAGTGTCAGTGGTAGTTTGCATGCTTCAGAGATTTGGTGTATTTCTTCTGAATTGGCCTATAGCATCTATAGATGCTACAGACAACATCTATAATGATGCCCCATTTTTATTTTGCAATACTAGTAATTTGCGTTTTTTTTTCTCCTTTGATTGACTTAGCTAGATTTTATTAATTTTCATACTTGTTTAAAATCCAGAGGTGATGTTTTATTGATTTCTTTATTCTGTTTTTTATTTTATTGATTTCTGTTCTCCTGCTTACTTTACGTACAATTTATTGTTTTTTAAGCTTCTTTAGAAGAAAACTTGAGTCATTGATTTCAGTCTTCCTTTTTAATATAAGCAATTAAACATTTACAATACTTATTTTAGCTACCTTTGACACCTTTTGTGTTTTTACAATCATTTAGTTCAAAATAGTTTCCAATTTCCTTTGTGATGTCTTCTTTAGCACATGAGTTATTTAAAACTGCTTTGTTTACAAATTTCTGAAGATTTTTGTCATCTTTTTATTATTAAGATTTTGAATTTCAGATCTTCTGATTTCTAATTTAATTACATTATGGTCATAAATCATAAACTATATTAATATCATCATTATAAAATTTATTGATTTGTGCACTGGAAAAAATTTATGCCCTACTGTCCTCTTTAAATGTCAGGTCAAGTTGGTTGGCATATCACAACCATCCAATAACTTTTGTATGATCTCATAAGTTAGTTATTTTTTGTAGTAATAAAAGAGGAAATAAACTGGGAGTGTGAAATAATCACCATTTCTGATGCTCTTCATTCCTTGATGTAGAAAATAGCATCTATCAGGCACTATTTGCCTTCATCCTGAAGAAAAAATTTAATAAAATGCAGGGGAGGAACATAAAAATTGTCAACTTTTCTGAAACATCTACTTTGCCCTTACCTCTAATAATATTTTTCTAGATGTAAAACTTTAGATTGACAATGTCTTCCTGTTCTAGCATTTCAAGGCAGTACTGGTTTGCATTGTTTTGTTGTCATCCTTACCATTGTTCTTTGAATCTAATGTGTCTGGTTTTCTGTGACTGGTTTTAAAATGTTTTCTTCTTCATAGGTTTTTGGTAGTTTCATATATGCCTGCCTATGATTCCCTCTGTTTCTTTCTTGAGGATTTTATGAAACTTCTTTGATATGAGTTTATAATATTCCTCAAATATGATTAATGTTCAATCATTATTTCCTCTTTCTTTTTTTATTTGTTCGGCTAGCCCATGTAGCTCTCAGGAATTTAGATTATACTTAGCTGTACTGCCTGATATGTTCCCCAGATTAGTTGCACATTACATCTTATTTCTTTTCAGTCTTTTTCTCCCTGTTTATATCTCAGTTTGATTATTTTTTTGGTTCTGTTTGCAAGTTAACTTATATGTCCTCCTGCGATGTCTAATCTCCTATTCAGTGAAACTTTCAGTTCCAAAATAGCCAGAGTTCTTTTTGTAATTTTATTTCTCTATTAATAATTCCAATTCACTAACTTATTTTAATGTTTTTCTTTAAGTTCTTACACATATTTAAATGTTTTTTTTTTTTTGTCTGCTAATGCAGTTTCTGAGTCTTTCTATCGGCTGATATCTCTAAGTTAACAGAGCTTTTTTTCTGTTTCTCTGTATATCTAGTACTTATAATGTCAGAGTGGAGTTTGTGAATCATATGCTTTTTAAATGTTATGATATAAGCTGTTTGTCATTCTGACAAACAATTTCTTTGTGGCAAACTTGATAATATCGTTTGTTTTTAATCTTGATTAGGGTTAGTCCAGAATAACCTTTATTCCTGGGCTGTCTTAACCCTCTTCTTATCTGGGATCTCTGCTTAATGATCAGAGTGTTTGAGTGTGTTCTTTATAATTTCCAACTAAACAGAAAATGAATGTTTTCTACCAGTGCGCTAACTCTAGTAATTGCTTGTCTTACCACTCCTTTCTAGTTTGTTCCCTGCTTATTTTTATGTTTTTTGTTTTCCTTCATTCCTAACCTGAGGATTGCCCTGGACATTGTAGTTATTATTCAGTGAAAGACTCATAAAAACCT
The DNA here is from genome assembly GCA_004024945.1 of Uropsilus gracilis. NCBI lineage: Eukaryota > Metazoa > Chordata > Mammalia > Eulipotyphla > Talpidae > Uropsilus > Uropsilus gracilis. The sequence continues at coordinate 119,705 of PVHY01002077.1, read as the reverse complement.
CACATGCAGATATTTGAGGATCTTCTTTTTAGCTCCTTTCTTTTAATACCCTGCTTCACAAATTTTCAGTATCTCAGTAGCCTGAGGTCTCTTCATTTAGGTCAGCAATGCCACCATATTGTCTGATCTCTCACTCCAACTTGCCTGTCAGGAAATGCTTCTGGGAGAAAATTAGGGTGATTATAGTTTCACTCATTTATTTCCCTTCCTTCAGGAATCATTGTCTGTTGTCCATTATCAGAAAGCAGTTACATCTTACCTTCTGTCTAGTTACTGTCTTATGGCTAGACTCAAAATTAGAGATCTTTGATAACTTTCAGTGTAGGCAGGTGTAGTATTATTTTTCTGCATTTCTCGTGTCCATTTACTTTACTGGCTGGGTGCCAGAACAGACATGAAAGTATTGTGATGCATATCATCTTTCATAGTACTTACAGATGTTCATTAAGACTATTTCTACTTTCATTCTTGGTATTACCACAATTTTAATCCCTTGGATAATCTTGGGTTTTTTTCTTTTTTAATTATTCACTGTTGTAGCTTAGAACAACTGTATTCGCTTGCTAAAACTGGTGAAGTGAAATACCAGAGTAGCTGACTTAAATAACACGAAGTTATTTTCTTCTGTTTGTTCCAGATCATTGTATCAATAAATTTGGATACTTCTGAGTTTTGTAAGGAAGTGATTTGTTCTAGACCTTACTGCTTGCCTTACAGATGGCTCTGCTTTCTCTCCTGTCTTCAGGATTCTGTGTGTGTACACGTTGTATTTTTCATGTGTCCAAATACTCTTTTATTTTGAAGACACTAGTCACATTGTATTAGGGCCCACCCTAATGGCATTGTTTTAGCTAAATTGTCTCTAGAAGGTCCTAATTCCAAATACAGTCACATTGTGAGGTACTAAGAGTTATGGCTTCAATATTATTTTTGGGGGGAGGCTACATTTCAGCTCATAACACCAATCATCTCTCTCATCTTTCATAAACCTTACTGTAAAACTTGATACCTCTTGGTATTGTTTCATTGTTGACTTGTTTATTTATGCCTTCAGTGCCTTTTATTTTGCAGTAATAGGTCAGTATTCCTTAAACCACAGTTTTTTAACCTCAAGAATCAGCAACCTCTGTGTGCTACCAGTGAAACCTATACAGATGCTCTCTAAAAAAATGTGTTTCACCTAAGAAGTTTTACATATAATTTGGGTAATTTCAGAATGCCCACAAATTCATCTATGAATTAGACTGAAGGCAGCATAAAATTCCTATCCAAAATCTTTCTTGTTTTAAACCTTTATTCTAGGTTCTCTTAGCTGACTGCTATGGATGTCATTTGTGTATATCTCCCAGATTCCCCCCTAAATTACATGCAGGTAAAGAATAGTGACTGAGCCTACTAGGATGCATAAATGGATTGTGTATGAGGGTAAAACTATAGACAGATAAAGCCATCGTTCATTTGATTGGTTCTCTTTCAAATCTAGTTCATAGCATATAGTAGTAGATGGTCATATATAAACTTTAAAGAGGTGTTGACTTTTTTCCCCCTTGCATTTAAAAGGTTATGTGCTGCAATGTGAGACAAATAAATCATGATTCACTACAACAACAGGGTTGCAGTCAGTTATATAAATTGCCAGTGAAACACTAAATCTGTCACTTTGTGTTGTGACCATTTAACAGTTGGAATAGTGTTGGGAAAGAGGACTGACTGGAAACAAAAGAAGCAAATATAGTGGCAGATACAATTAGCAAGATCAATTGTTGGTGTTAAGGGTCCATTGTTTCGCCATTTCAGTTGACCCAAGTGAAAGTGATCACTATCTAAAGACTTCGCTAGCTAGCTGTAATTTGATGTAAGAGAATTTGCAGAAATGTGAGACTCCCAGCTCCAACATCCTGGAGAATGTTGTTCCTCAGTTTATGTATTCCTAGAAGAGTGGCCAAAAAGATCAAGTTTCTTCTTCTCATTCATGTTTTTAATTCATATTCTAAAACTTTTGCCCAGATGTATGCTTCGTTTTTCCAGCTGTACGAAGGGGTTATTCATAGTACCTTGACAAATAGAACTGCAAGATTACTCTTGCAAAGTTCTTAGAACTAGAACCAAAATATAAATGGATTTCAAAGCAATGAAATAAGTCACATGCTTCATTATTGTTTTCAACGTGCTGGTGACAGGTGGACTGATTGACATCACCTGTCAGTTGGATAATCTCCAAAATGGAAAAGTTGTTGCTCCCCAGTGGTGATCTTGGTGATGCTGTTAGGATAGTAGCCTGCGCGGTCTGCATCCTGTGCATGGAGTGCTAGGTGCTCCAGGACTGAGTCTGCTGTGTGAGCATGTAAGCAACCCTGGTTTTAATTGTTGGCTTTTTTAATTAAAATAATTAACATACTGCAATATATTAGTTTCAGGTGTACAGCATATTTGATACTGGATACATCATGAGTTGATCATCACAGTGAGCCTAGTTAGCATCTATTACCCTGCATTATTGTTATTTTTTCCAACCTTAGCTGTCCACCTGCTTCTTTAACAAAACTTTTGATCTTTGTCTTTGTTTGAATCCTTTTTTTCCCCTTCTAGATTAGCAGTTTTCTGATTCTTTAAACACCCAGATTTTGTGCTTTTGAATCATAAGCTTCTGATGACTTTACAAACTTTGAACTTTCTATCTCAATAAGATTCTTACAATTTTTATTTCTTGTATTGACTTTGAAATTGACTGAAATTGGTTTTTGTAAATTAAAGTTGAAAATAACAGTAATCATGAGGATAGTCCTAGCTACCATTTATAAGTGCTTATCTCTTAATTAAAATATTTATTCCTAAATAAGACATTAATGAGGTAGTTACTTTTTACTTATTTTGTAGATTAGGAAACAGCAGCTTAGAGAAGAGTGGCTTTTGCAAAGTCACAGAAGTAGAACCTGTGTCTTTCAGACTCCGTGCTTTTAACCACTGTTTGTCTTGTGGTGGTAGTTAGGAGTTTATTAAATGTTCACCAAATGCTTAATGAATAATTTTTTTAGACCTTACGAAAGTTGTAGCAGTGTCTCCTTGACAGAGCTAAAAATCTAATGAGACCTAAAAAACAATTAAATTGGAAAATCAGGTATAAATTTGCAACCTGAACAAAGATTTTCATAACTTGAGATTGACTAAAGAGACTTTAGCTCCAACTGCTATAACAAGCTTTCATAAACTGGGTAGTTGGTACAGCCATAGTTCTGGGGGTTGGTAAAGGCCCTCTTCCTGGTTTTTAGGGCAGATACTTTCTTTTTATGCCCTCTCCTCACTTGTAAGGACACTTAACTTCACATGGGCTCCATTCTCACAAGCTAGTTATCTTCCAGAAGCCTTTTGCCTCCAAACACCATTACATTGGTGACTATGGCTTTGACGGAGGAGTTTTGGGGAGACAGAGTCCCCAGCAGTCAGGGATGAGACTTCAACTGGCCTTTAGCAGAATCAACAATTTTAAAAAAAGGAAAACAAGCAATGATATTTATTGGATATTCTGCCAAACAAGTAGGCTTTTCAATAGAAAGTGTATTTATGGTAATAACCTTAATTCTGGGCAAGATACCCATTTTTCATTCTTTTAGTTAAAGTGGTAAAAGTGGTAAAAGTTTCCAATGAGCCTCTAGACCTCACTGACCTAAGTTTGCAATAACCCACATGCTAAAGTGATATGTTCTGGTGAGTGCTGTCTTTTCAAAAGCTATCCTCAATAAGTAATTAAGAACTCAGACAAAACTTTGCACAAATATATTTTTTGCATTAGTTTTTATAATAGTGACTATTTTGAAGCCACCTTAACATCCAGTGTTGTAAAAAATGGTTAAATTTTGGTCGATTATAGAATATTAAACAACATAGGAAATGCTTACAATAGAATATTATAAGGTTGTATTTAAGTGTGATTCCAATTATAGAGAATAATTACATAGCCACATAAAAATGAATTGGAAAGCTTTTGATAAATGTATATGTTAAGATTCTAGGTGATTTTGCTTTTCTACTTCTTTTATTTTTTAAAGTTTCTATAGTATGTTTCTGTTTGTCTTATGAATTTTATCAAGGTAGTTTTTATGGTATGAGAAATTACCCCAACACCTCTTGTACTGAAGCAAAGCCATTTTATTTGCTCACTAATTCAGATGCTTGGAACTGGTTTAGCTGCAATAGTCAACTCATGGATCTGCAGTCAGCTGGGGGTTGGCTGATGCTGGTCAGATGGTCTCACCCACTGACCTCTTGGCTAAGGCTCCTCAGTGCCTGTGTCCACAACCATTTTCCAAATCCCTGCTTCACATTTCACATTTGCTAAAGCCCTATTTGCCAAATCAAATCACATGACTAGATGCAGAGTCAGTGGGTGAAAGGAGTAAGAGTATAGTCACAGGGAGCTGGGTCCTTGCAGCTATTTATACAAGTAACATTTGACATAATCAGTGAAGTAAGTACCATAAAAAACCCATAAATAAAAATGCCAAAATTGCATGAAGTCCTGCCTTTAGTTCCCCTGTCTTTATTTTTTTTTTTATAACATCTTCTTTCTCTGCTTTGTGGTTATAATGAGTAGGGAAGAAAACAGTTAGCTGCTTTCCTTTGACACTTCAAACTCCATGCTCCCCACCACACCCCCTCCTCAACCTGAAAAGCCAGAAGTTTGAACTTAAATACAATTTTTTTTTTCTTTTGAGACTAGGTCTCGCTATTTTTGCCCGTGGAACCGCAGGCTCATGTTGCCCAGGGTACCACAGACTCAAGCAGTCCCCAGACTCAGCTTCCCAGGTGCACGCCACCACACCCAGCTAATTTTTTGGAACTAGGTCTCACTATTTTGCCCAGGGCAGAACTCGAAGCACAATGCCCAGTCCCCGCCACAGCTTCCTAGGCTGCCGCATACAGGCATGTGCCACCGTGCCTGGCTATAAATTTTTCTTTAGTTAAGCTTTGATCATACACAAAGGAAAGCTAATAAAATGGGAATGACTTGGAGGTATATAGAAGTTAAGTAAAGGAATACCCATTTTATGGGTCTGATATGGAAGTATGTTTTGTGTTTCTAATATTGCTAATACTACTTTACAGTCTTCTCTGAGAATAGGAACATTTACCTTGCAAATGTTAGTGCCAAGATTAAAGTGTATCATTGTATGCTTACTCTTTGTAACAAGAGGCAATTACTTTCACAGACATTTCATGAATACTGTACAGAGGCCTTAGAAAGTTGGCCAAGTTGAAGAGGTGATGCTGAGTAGACAAAAGAGCTCATGTAACTTAACACCCGGAATATTTTAAACACCCATTGTGTTTAATTTCTTATTGCTGTTCTAACAGTTCCCTGCAACTTCGTGCTTAAAATAAGGTCAGTTTGCTCTCTTAGTGCTCTGGTTATGAGAAGTGACTGAATTAAACCAAGGTGCGGGCAGACTTAGTTCAGGAGCTGTAAATTAGAACCTGTCTTTTTTAGTTTCCAGTGATTGTCTATAATCCTTAGCCTCTGCCCTCCGTTTTCAAAATGCATCATAGCAGTCCTCATTATAACATTGCTCTCATTATAACAATGTCTGTTCTCTCACTGATTCCTCCCCCATACCTCATAGGAAGGACTTGCCATGACATCAGGCACACCCACATAATCGCCCGATCTCAAGTTCCTTAACATAATCACAGCTACAAAGTTGGCATCGCTGCCTCTGGAGATTGGGACATGAATATATTTGGGTGATGATTACTCACTGTCATAGGTAGTGTATGCACAGTTGAGCTTCATGATGCAGTTACATTTGTGAAGGTCTTTTTTTCACTCTGCTTTGTGGTGGGCCAAGTGGGCCCTCCTCTCATCCTCCGGAATCCTGAAAGCTTCCCGCTCTGTATGTTATCTCACGACTCCAGGATCCTAATTGTACCATGAGTTGAGTCTGGGCAGGTGTATGTTCAACTGATTTTCATTATTCATCCTTGTCAGGGAGAGATGAAGTTTGTATTGTTTACCTCCTTTATTCTATATATATTTTTTTGTTCTATATATTCTCCTTTATTCTATTGATGTTATGATTAATGGTTTTTGACTCGGAACTATTTTGAGATCGTCTTTATGACGTATGTGACCACAACAGCGTCATGGCATAATTGCTGTAGCAGGAGTAGATTCTGGCGACGACTCACTCACATTTCAAACCTGAGTAATCATTCCAAGATGGCATGTCCGGAAATATTACCAAAATGTCACCTGCAGGATCGCTTTAGAATCATCTCATTCAAAGGATTTGACTCTTTCTTACTTGCAATTTTGAAATACCATTTTTTTCAAAGATAGGGAGCCCTAAGTTAATTCTTTTTAGAGATGCCAGATGGATGTTGAATTAAGTCCAGTTTTTTCATTTTGCTTCAGATAATTTTTTGAGTTTGTGGTGGTGTTTTGGATCATTATCAGTAGATCAAATGTGCTCTTCCTCCTCCAGCCCCCCACAGTTCCCCACAGCCTGGCATCAGTGTGGTTGCCTTGGTACCTGTTCCTGAAGGCTGTCTGCAGTGAAATTTGGTTGTTTAAATAGCACGACTTGTCATCTAAAAGTAGAAGTCATTAGCACGACGCCGTTCAGCTAGTGGTGTCTTGAATACCGTTTTAAGATTTTTCTTATTTTATCACTTTGCTGTTAATGTTTACTCATTTCACCACTGGAAATTTCAAGGCCCTCATCACAGTATGGATCTCGAGTGAAAAATGCAAAACGTTATCAATTTGAGTCTCCTGAAACTTGTGCCAACAACAGGAGCTAGACAGCTTGTGTATTTTGAGAAATGCAGACTTTGAAATTCCAGTTCCATTGTTACCTGGTATGATCAGTAATAATACTTAGATGTTTGTAGCTATAATCTGAAGTTGGGCAACTTTTGGTTGTATATGAGCAAAATGAATTTTATACTTCTGTTGGAACTCTAATTGGCTTTTTTGTGACTGAAACATATTTATCTCAGAAAAGGCAAGGTGTATGTTTTTACATTGAATACTTCAGGAAATTTCTATTCATTTATCCCAATGCCCATTATCTGCTTCATATTAAGTATTACAAACACGCAGCCAGGCAGAACATCTTCACTCTTTGCACCCGGGTGAATTGATTTCACTGCTGGAACCTCACGGAAACCATCGACAGATAGCCTGTGTGGGGAGGGATGTGCATTAATTAGTTAGTTATAACTCTCTCCTCATTAATTCCAGGTAAGTTGTTAGAGAAACTGTTCTGGAGTTCACAGTGTTAGTTTTCATAGCAGGAAAACAAGATGAGTGATCAGAGTATGTCCTCTTCTTTGTAAAGCAGTTCCACATCCAGCTCTTCTCCTCTTCTCGGTGGATGGGAACCATGTTTTTGTTAGTAAGGACATTGTTTGTGCTGAACCCCGTGACACTCTCCATTAGTGGGTACAGGTGTTAGGTGCTCATATTTTAGACATTAAATTTCTCATATTTTTTTTTCTTTTGGTGGAATAGGGAGAATGATCAGCAAAATGAAACAATGCCATATTTTATCCCAACTAATTCAGTTTGAAAAAATATTATTGCTGTTATTATTTATGTTTTAAGAACTAAAATATTTGGAAAACTCGAAAAGCTTACTCAGAATCTTGCCACCTTGAAATTGCAATTATTATGTTTTGGTGACCGTATTTCTGACATGGAGAAAAGGGTGTATCTAGAAAGATAACTATATTACTAAATATAAATTTTATTTAAATTTAAGAAAGGAAAATTAAAAAGAGACTTCTGATTTTTCACTCCTTAAACCCAAGTATATTAATATATTCATTTCTAAAAAGTCATTCAAAAGTGACAGTTGTGGACATCATGGAGGTATTTTATATATACACACATACATAATACATACATTAGTTTTACATGTAAATCTATATAATTTATTTTTACAGTTTTCAAAATAGGCTGATAGCTTTTCGATTTTTTTTCTTAATTGGCTGAATAGTTCTAAAGTAGTATTCAAAGAGGCTGTTATGTATCTCGAGTTCTTGCATACTTCAGAATATATCTTTGATAAATTTCCTGGGTATAAAAGTTTTCATTTTTTCCCCCTATCGTCAGACTTCATGGGCATTGTCTTTTGACATCATTTCAGAGGCCAACCTGATTTTTCCATTTACTGGGTGCTTTGCTTTTTTCCTTCTTCCTTTCCTTCTTCCCCCTTTACTATATTTATTGAAGCATAATACACATGTAAAAATGTTTATACAAATAAGCTTCTTACTCAGTGAATTATCAACCTGCAAAAAAAAAACCTCAAGCAGCAACTGCAGAGGCTAAGAGATAGCATACTCTCAGCATCTCAGAAGTCCCCTTGATTATCTTCCAGTCACTCATTAGACCTGTTCTGCTCAGAAGCAGCCACTATCTTATCTTTTAAGGCTAACTTTTAGTTTTGCTACTTCTTGCTTTTATACATATGGAACCATTCAGTATGTGTTCTGGAACCTTCAGTATTTTTTGAGGTCCGTACCTGTCTGTTCATATCCAAATTCATTTATATTGCTTTCACCCTGTGAATTACCTATGAATTAGATGTATTACTTGTTTGTGCTTTATATTTGCTTGAGCAGAATCTCTCTTATTTTTCAGATGTTCCCCATGTGGGACCAACAGTGGAATCAGTGGCCATCAGCGTGCTGATGTGGTACCACTGTGTCCTCTCCCGCATTCCTGCCACTTTCCTTCTCAGTCAGTATATGTGCTGTCAGGAGTTCACCCCTCAGCTCCTCTTTCATTGTTTCATCGTGGAGCAGAATTTGTCTGGGAATGTTCACTGCTTTCCCTTAAGTATTTTCCCTTAAGTATTAGTGCATTACACAAGGACTCATTTGATGGGACTTTATAGGACCATTATAAAAATCTGTATCACATGTGACTTCTGAGGAGCTTCATGTCAACCAACACTTGCCCTCTTTTTTGGCCTGCTTTTGCCTGAACTCACATACTGTTCATCACTCATTGTGATATGAGCGTGATATAAATTGGTGAATTTTAATTGTTTATTGTAAAGAAATCATTTCCCAATTGACTTTAAGGAAGAGGAACTTAGAAAAAATACTTGTTTCATTCTGCTTAGCTGGATGTCTTATAAATTAGGAATAAGTCCCAGGAATAAAGTGTAAGTGATAGCGCAGTTTTACCATTATGATAGAATAGATCAGCTTCCAGTTTCCAGTTGGTGCATGTCACTGGGACCTTATCTAATTTCTCCTTCCTCACCCACTTAGTGTCCTCAGTCCTCTGTGCCCATCATTTTTGATGGGCCTGACTTGTCTGTCCTGCTTTAGCCCTGGTATTTGCCACTCTCTCTGAAGCTTCCCATTCTTCTTTGAGGCTGGTTATCTCAGAAGAGTGCTTTAACCAGAGGGGGTAAATTATAGTATGAGGCTAGCTTTATGTTCCTTTATAGGTTTTTAATATCGGGGAATGGAGAATTATTGTATGCTGCCTTCGAGTATGAGCTTAATATTATCATTCATCATCAAAAAGCATCTGAAAACTGCCATCAGAGCTCCTGCTCTTATGCTTCACTGAACTGTAGTGAGGTGCTTTTTGCTCTATTGTGTGTAATTTGGTGCCAACATGGCCACCCCCTAAAGATGGAGCCATAACTTTTACCAAGGAGCCATACTTCTTCAAGAATATACACAGTTTAATGATTTAAAATGGTAGCAACTTTATTGAGGAAATATTTTATCCAAATGATGAAAAATCACTGCATTATATAATTAATGAGAAATTTAACCTTTTTGTCTGATTGATTCCTTCTCTTTTCAATCCAGTGCAATGGTGTGCATAGTTGAAAATGTCAATAAAAATAATGAAGTCACACTGCTAGCATATTCTGTATTCTCCCCTCTTAAATTATGTCAATTAATGTAATAAATAAGATGATGTTTATATAGATATATACTGAGTTACATACAAAGAGCATGCTTTTGAAGCTGATTTCCTCAACTTTATTTTTCAGAAATTTATCTATTTGTCCCTTCTGTAAATGTCTTATGAGCCCATTTCTTGGAGGTAGCCTTATGGGTTGTGTTATTCATGAGTTCTAATACCTTATCCTCTAACTTGTTAGTTTATTTACCTGACATTCTAGGGAGCACGCTTGACTGCCAGTTTTGTTGACTAATACTTGACTTATCAAATTAACATGCCAAAATGCTGTGCTTAGGTTGTTAACATCACTTACACATTTGCCAACTAAAAGCCTGAGTATCTGTTCCTATACTTTTGGAAATCTGTTTTCTAAATCAAAAGTTGTCATTTTATTTTTAAATCAGTAGAGTAGTGGTAACATTGGCTATGATGGTAACTGTGTATATTTCTGTCATACCTGCTATGTGCAGGTACTGTACTAGAAGCTCTTTTAATCCTATGAGGCAAACACTAATAATCTTCCTGCAGACTATGCAGCTGAGATAGAGAGGATCCATGACTCTTCTAAATGACAATCTTTACTTGTCTCTAGTAAATGCTGTATCTGGAATTGTAATAGATAAGAATACCAAACTCTTTCCCATCACAGTTATTGGTGCAATAGCAGTTTTCTACTCATATATCATCCAGGTATGAGAATGATATTGTTAAAGGATTAGTCTTGAATCTAGCCTTTTGTAAAGAATATTTATAAACCATTCAACTACCATTAGTAACAGATGGCTTGGGAAGAGCTCAGGGCTCACTGTCACATATCAGTGCCTTTTTGGTAAAAACTGTTGTTCCTTACAGAATGGTTCAGTGCTTTGTTAAAAAAAAAGGCCTGACCTGTGACTTTCCTGCTTGAAACCTTTTATTATTGCATAGCAAATTCAGGTAAAGCCTGAGCTTTAGCTGATAAACTCCTTAACCAAAAAGACTCCTTACGATCTAACCCTTGCCTACTATCTTCCATTTTCTCTATTCTCACTGTGGTATATTTTGCTTCTGGTGCTTTCATCTTTCTTCTGGAGACAACATTAAGGTCTGGTTAAGTGTCCTATCCCCTAGAGGGCCATCCTAACCTCTGATCTCCATGTCCACTCTGGGTCAAGTGCCTGCTATCTTCCAGGTATCTCTTGTTTGTATCCATTTGCACCACTAGTTCATGAGCACCTTAGGGACAGTTTCTTCTCCTCTCTGATATAAGTTGTACTGATGTTTATGAATGAATAATATAGACTCACTTGGGTCCCTCTGAAATCCCTATTGAAACCATGAAATTCAACACTTCAGGATGTGAATGTATTTGGAGATAGGACCTTTGATTTTGTTTTGAATGTTAAACGCTGAACCAAAATATGTGTCAACCATCTTAACATCATGATCTATACCACAACTCCAAGTACTGGATTGATGTTTACAATCAGTTTCTTACAACTTAAAGCTTAGTGTTTGGAGTCCTTATAAGACAGGGTATGTGCACATATAGACAGGTACCAGGCATGTGCTTCCACAGAAGAAAGATATGTGGACACAGTGAGGAGCCAGTGAGGCTTTGAGAAAAAACAAAATTTCCCACACCTAGGTCTTGGACTTTTAGTGTCCTGTCCTGTAAGAAGATAAGTCACCCAGTTTTTGTTGTTTTATTCTTCTAACAACTGTAGTAAACTAATACACAACATATAAAATAACTTCTGAAAATAATGTGGCATCTAGAGAGGTGGGTGTGTGTGTACCTACGTACGTGTGTGTACCTGCACATGCACAGGTAAACATGTGCACATGGACACACATGAAAGAGTTGCAGTCCTTGGGATGATTTAATTGTGATGTAGTACGTGTATTAATATCAGGAACTCCAGGGCATGAAAACACGAGTATGAGGATTTTTTTTTCACTTGACCTGACTTAACTATAAAATATAAAGGGCTTTTCATTCCCTAAACATCTTTATAGCATTTTGCTTGTTCTGTGTGTTGATTTGTGAAAGAATCAACGATTATATAATTAAGCAGTGATTTAGTGATTCTTGCATTTTTGTTTTGTTTATATTTGGCTTTTATATTTGTAGATATTGTTTCTGAAACATATGCTTGTTTAGTCGTTGTCCGAGATATTTTGTATGATAGACTATTGATTGTATATCATAGCCTTGAGTATGTATTAGGTAAGTGCAGCCAGTTGCCGTAATCATAAAAAGCATCAAATATTTTTGCAGTTTTCACTGTCATTTATTTCTTTAAATGGAAAAAGAGAGGAATAAGGAAAGATGGGCATGGCTTGGAAGAAGGTTAGAGAATAAGCAAGCAGGACCTTACCAACAACTGGCTACCGTAATATGTAAGAAGGAGCAGTCCTTGGTTTGAATCCTAATTCTACCATTTGTTGATGCTGGTCCTCAGGAATTGAAGGGGTCCTCTCCTCTTTTTATCTTCCCTAACCTCAGTTCATATGAGACAGTTTTCAGATTCCTTTAGGGTTTGAAGTTATATTTCTAGAGCATTGTGTATAGGCTGTAGTGCACAGATGCAAAATAGTGTCTCCCCCACTGGCAGGTTGCTAGATTATTGCTTAAACCAAACGATTATGTTTTATGTTTGGGTGAAATTGAATTCCATCTATTGCAAACAAACACTAATTGTCAGCCAATCTGACCCACCCTGGAGGAATTGGAGATAGCGCTGTCAGTCTTCTTCATTCTGCCCATTTTGGTCAGTTCGTTCCACGCATAGCTCTCACATCTGACATGCCACTACCCTGCATATGTCCTGCAATTCATAGATGTCCTGAAATAAATAGAAGTGATGGATATAAAAAAATCAAAATTAAATTTTATCGTAGGAAAGTTGTTGATTAGGCTGCAGGACACTATTTGTATTTGTTGATGTCAAATTATTATCAGATAATTTTTGTCAACATTTTGTGAACATATCTTTAGGTTTCCAGATGGTGAAGATTAAATGAAATGATACATGTGAATTATGTATGTCACGCATAAATAATTTAGTTACTACTTAAGGTTGTTAATTTTGTGCTTAAAATAATTCTGCCATTGAAAATACATTCTATTTTTCTGATTACAGTTTTGTGATAGTAGTGATAGGGACTATCAGGATCATCTGAAAGCTGGAATTCTGGGATTGACACCACTGTATAAGCCAGTAGCAATAAAAAGAGTTGTTTAGAAGTACCAATGTCTGAACTCAAGCCTGGGCTTGGCTAATTTGAGCATCTGAAACACCTTCACACATTGAAAACAATTTTGTAGTTGTTGATTGTTTTTTCCCTTGAGTAGAGTATCATAGTACTTTTCCTTTTTTGTTGTTACTGTGACAGTATGTCATATTTTTAACCCAAGACAGTTGGCTTTCCATAAATACTGGAAGCAAACTCATGATGTAATCATCCTCACCCGAATCCCAAATTATGGTAGTTCTCTGATATTTATAGTTAATGCTTTTTCATGTGTTAGGACTGGTAAATTGTCTAAGTCAGTCTTCAGGAGGCTGTAGACTTTTCCCATTGAGTTATGTAGTCATTTTGTTTTCCTTTTTCTTAAGCCTTATTGTTAAGTTTTTAACCATATTAGTGTATATCTTTGGCTGATGCTTGACTCCAAATTAACATTTAACAGTAAGACACTCTGTCTATGTTAGTTTGGGATACTTCTGAGCCTTACATAACTAACACAGGAAGAAAACTACGTAGTATTCTATAAAATTAGAAACAAACTTTTTCTTTTTTCCACTCCATGTTTTTTTTCTACTCCAGAATGTAGTGGAAATATTGGAACTATTGAAAACATGAAGTATTGAAAACTGTTGAAATATTCAATATTGAAAACTATTGAAAACATGGAAATACTGCTCTTAGATAGTTGTGATTTTCTTTCAACTGCCTCTTCCAAGCTGTTTGTTAAACCTGACAATAAATTTCGTCAAAAATCACTAAAATGAATTGTTAATATGGAATCTAGAAAACACTTGGCACATTTTTCAAGCGTGAATAATTTTGAATTCACTGGAAATTAAGTTACCATTGTTGCAGTTTTTCATGTAGACTTAGCATTTGTGTCACTCACAATTCTTAATTATCTTAGTACATATTTTATATGCCATAATATCTGCACTCTTACCATCTACATCCTCTGTGGAGACTGTAACACATGGCACTGAAGTAATAAAAATATAAGCTCTGGAGTGAGAAGCAAAGCCGAAACAAGCCATTTTTACATATAACTTAAGTTTAGGGTCTATGTAGTAGGTTGATCCCTTACTTAACCTTTAATAAAATTGGATTCAAGGGTATTTATATATAAATAAAATAATAAAGTTAATTTTCTTTCATACTTCCATATGAGCAAGTGTCTGGTAGTGTATTACAATGGCATTTAAACTTCAGTATCAGTCCCATTGGCTGAGAAATTGCCTTACTTTTTTTAAGCAACTGTTTTTGAGGTTAGGCATTAAATGATAAATTGTTGCCATTTGGGAGGGTTATTAGGATGACTATTATGAGGCTTTGTGATCACATTCATACTGATTGAATCAGTATGTGTGACCTCATGAAGTGATCTCAGCCATTTCCCCATTTTATATAATTTAAATAGTAAAATTAAATAAACAGCTGAACTTGGTTAAGATCCATGCCCACAAGCCCCTCACAACCCCCTAACTTCCCTTGTGGACTCAGACTTGTAAACTGTCAAGATCATGGTAAAATTCCTTCTCTAAAAGTGTTATAGTTACTTTGTTTGTGCAGATGGGATCTCAAACTTCAGTTACAGATTTTGGGTGGGGACGGAGGTCATCTTGATTTGTAGTCCACATGCAGCTACTTTTTTCATTTGGTACTAAGGTATGATGAGAGGTGGTAGGAAATGGGAGTAAAGGGGCCATGATACCCTTGCCTCTTAACTCACCAACTTTGTAAAACTATTTGAAATATATGAGAAAGGTTTATAATGAGCCATGAATATTATGAAACAGAAATCATTACGTTCTCACTCTCTGCAATTGTGTAGAAGTGTCCATTTAGAAAAACAAAAGATAAAATGTACCACCAAAATGCACATCCTGATGCTGGCACCTCCCCCTTCACCCCCAGCCTTAATCTCTGCCAGACTCAAACCTAGTTCTTCTGCTCTGATCAAAATATTCCCAAGATAATTCCTATTCTCATTGTCATTGTGGCGATTTCCCTAAACAATTCTGACTTAATGTAATGAAATTTTATTATTTTACAAATAGTGATTTATTCAGCATGTAATTACATGAGTTTATTTTTAAAACCTTTATAAATGATCAATTAAAACAAAAAAAAATTCATTGACACTGTGTTTTGACTCTTAAATATGGAAATGCATGTCTCCATCATGTAGCTTGTTAAAATTGTTCACTATCTTGTTAATGAAAGTTTATCAGCACAAGGCATTCCTCTGCTTGGGTGTTTTAATTTAAACAGAAAATATTCCTATTCAATAAGGTTTTAAGTCCTAAGATAATGGTGCTGATAGAGTTCTGTACCCCTAGAGGGTGGTAAGGGATATATTTCTGCAGATGCTTCCCTAGTGCTTCTTAAATCATTGTCTCATCATTGACCGTTTCAGCAATATCTCAATACAATTTTACAGCTGGGGTGGAAATGTGTCAAAAATGGGAAAGCCCATGACTTTGAAAGAGCCACTTAGATTGGCCTTTGCCTCCCATTCCTGCCATGTACTCCTGCTGTGATCTTGGATGTTGGTCTTGACCTCCCTGATGTTAGTTGCTCCTTTGAAGATAAGAATATTTTCCATACAGGGCTCAGTAGGGTGAGGCAGACAGGAACTGCCCTGTTCCCGCCAGGAACTGGAAGTGTCACAAGGCAGCTGCTGTTTAGAAATCTTTCAGATCTTCTAGAATGGAAAATTGGCATTCCAAGATTTTGTCTTAATCCTATTTTTCTGGTCACAGAGGTTTGAGGAGATCGTGAACCAGGCCCCTTATGTCCAGAAAATGGGTCGCCATACAAATAGATTTATTTTGCGCTCAATTATAGAAGGTTGTGGATTTCTTGTAAACCTGTTTAGGCAAATTGTTTTCTCTTGTGAATTATGTTTACAATAATAGTAAAAGCATTCTTTGTTTATGGAGTGCTTTTTTTAGTGTTTGTGTAGTCCATTTTCAACTCTTGACTCCTGCCCTTTTCCTGTCACTTAGCACTACTGTCTCCAGTTGGCAGATGTGGAGCTTGCACCAGAATTTGCCCAGAGTCTCTGGGTCACATAGTTGATTAGTGGTGCTTGGGATTAGGAGCTAGGTCTTCTAGATCCACTGGGTTTTTGTCTGTTTGTCTAGACTTCCTAACATTACAGAAACAGTTCAAGAATTAGGAAGCTACTTTACATGATAGAAGAATGATTGGGAAATCCTACAGAATGCCAGGTCTAAAGCATGAACTACTTTTTTAATGCCACAAAGAGGGACTTGGTCTTAAGATAAAACAGTTATGGTGCTATCTGTTGGGTGTGCCTATTGCTCTAGGATAGTTAATCATATTTATAAGTGACTGAGACCCCTTCCATAATTCTGTCTTATACTGGAATATAGATATCAAATGACCAAGAGGAGCATCAGAGGGAAACTATGTAAAATGCTATTTTTCTTCATCTGTAAAAGGACTTCTGGGCCCATTGACACCTGTGTCCACATAAATCACATTCCACTCTTTTTGGAATTCTTTGACAAGGTTTTTCTTCCTTCCTTTTTTTTAAAAAAAATATTTAAATTGTATTCTCCCTTTGGTTATGTCACAGGAGTCTCAGCTTATTTAAGTGTGCGAAATAAAGTAGCAATGCATTATACGTATGAGGTGAATGATCTGCCAGTTTTAAAAATGTGTTGCCACAAAAGCCAGGCAGACCACTGCCAGACTGACGGTGTGACCTCCAGTTCCCTAAAGAATAAATTTGAGAACTGTCACAAGACATCCTAGCTTACTGCAGTTGCATTGATGATGCACAGAAGAGGAACAGTTTCCAGACCTAGAGTCTCAATCCAGCTAGGGGTTTTTGAACCATCATCCATCTATAAAGCATGGTGTTCACTGCAGTAGATGCCTTTTTAAATGAGAAGTACTCCTTTGTTCTCATGAGTTTGCCTTGTGTACTTTGTTATTTGGTCGTTTCCATGTGCTTTATAATTTTTTTCATTATGAATATAATCCATACTTGTAAAACATAGAATACATAAAAGAGAGAATTACCAGTTTACCATGGTTTAAAATCCTTCTCCCACCTTAATTTTCCCTTTTTGAGGAAACCAGTTTGATATGTAGCCTTCTGTTCCTTTTTGTATAAACATGGGGTTTCTTCTCTACTATTTTCAGAAATTAGATAACAAACTTAGTTTAACCTCATAATTTTTTGTCATATGTATACCTCTTTCTTGGCCAATACATACAAATTTATTCATTCATTTTAATAACTGAAATACCATTTCATTGCATGGCTATAGCATACATTATCCTGCTCATCACTTATAGATGAAAATTCTGGTTGATCAGTGTTTTATTGCTGTAAATGTTTGCTATTATAATAGAAGCATTATTTTATAAGTCTTAGAATCATTTTCCACTCAATAAAGTGTATTGGTAAAAGAGTAAAAATATGCACACCTTCTCTCTTCACCTGTTCTCTGCAACCATGCATTTTTGTGAGTAGTAGCTTAGAATGTAGTTGTAATTAAGAGACATTGCTATGTAGAATCTCTCTAGACAGGGAGTGGCCCTACATGTGGCTTTTATTTTGTATTAGATCCATTTGTCCTCAGCTTCTGTCTGTGAATTCTCTGAAGAGCTCAGGTGATCTTTCAGCTGTCGTGATAACCCATCCAGACCCCGTCAAGAGCAAATCAGTTACTTGGGTTGGGGAGCAGATCTAGTACACTGACTGACTGTTCAGTCAGCCACGGATTGCTTGTTTTACTTTGTTAGTTCACAACCTTAGATTTTTGTGAGAGAGCCTGAGTGTTCGTTTAAACAGTACTCTTTGTTTTTTTTAGAATTAGAAGAGATGAAATGCTGCTTTGATGATGTGAAAATTTTGCCCACATCCCTTCAGTTGCTTAATATGTGCTAAGTAATGTTACTGCCACATGTTCAGGATTTTACGTACGGTGGAAGATTCTTAGCCATGTGATTATGAAAACAGCCAATTTTCATAAGTGAAAATGAGCATGCTTATTAATGGGGCCGCAGTTTCTTCTTGTATTCAATCACATTTATAAACGAGCAAGGAGAATGCTTGTTCTGCATGATTTAGTGTTTACAAAATTACAGTTGCATGGCAGAGCTTACTGTTCTAGAGGCTTTGGAAAGAAGCATATGTGGTCCTTTTGCAGGTAATAAAATGGAAAATCCAATTTGCAATTGCAGAATAAGCCTCTGAGTGATATATGATCTTCATAGCAGCGTTGGGCAGAGGGTCACTGCTAATCACGGCAAGGGCTGCCTTCCCCTGTGGCCTGGGCCTTCCCACTGAATAGGGAGCAGAGTGAATCTCTGTCTGGGAGGCAGCCAGCGTGTCTGTAGATGCACCACTTTCTAGCTTATTAGATCCTCTTTGTCACAGTGCTTAATCCTGCTGCCTGATCCTTGTTAGAACACCACCAGCACCCACCGCGCTCAGCCTTCTAATAAAGGAGATGGGTGAGGGCTCCTAACTAGACGCACTGAAGCGTGCGGCAGTTAGGCAATTGCAACCTGACTGACAGGGGGGTGAGATGCTTCCCGCATGTTATTACTTAAAAGGAAACCCACCTCAGACAGCTGACAGATGAGCTTTGCTGAGGCAGTGGTAACTTGTTGCTAGGCCAATACGAGGCGGGTGTCATCTTTTCACACAGCTTAATGGCCTAGCTTTACTCTAATTAAATTAACCCTCTTCTGAAATTGCTGCATTCCAGGCTGGTGTAGAGTGAGCTAAGAAAATCGGAGATAAATAGCTTGCTGGGAGGATTACAACTGCACCAAAGCAGGTATTGTGTTATCCACCAGTGACATTAAGTTGAAAAACAAAATAAGGACGCCCTATTAAGACAGGCGCGGTTATAACTCTGAGGAGTCAGTGCTCAGTTTGGCTCCTGCAGTTTGGTTTCCATCTCTGTCGACCGTAATAGTTTCTTCCTTTGAGGTTACCTGTGGTCATTACACATGTTTTTCATGGTGCTTTGTTAAACGGAAAGTACAGCATCAACCAGGAAGCTTGTTTGGTCTCTTCCCTGCCCTCTCCTCTCCTCCCCCCTCCCTCCCAGTGAACGGGAATCATTCTTTCCTGTTAGACTCCATGAAGCACCTGGGAATTTGATTGAGTAGCCTTGTGTGATACTTCAATCAACAAATGGGCTGGGGGAAGGTAGTCCAGACCCTCTCCCCTCCAGCAAGTATGTAAAGATGACTTTGAAGTGTTATAAATGAAGATGCTCATGAATAGCCTGTGGCCCTGTCATGATACCCCAGCTTTCAGACATTGGGCTATTAGACATTTGGTAGTGAGCATGGTGTGATACATTCAGTCGCTGAGGTGAGAAACTGTGTGCTTGAAACTATACAGTGTTGTAAACTAACGTTAGCTCTGTAAAAAGAAAAATAAAGGACTCCTTTTCTCCAGGGAATGTGTCTAGCTGGTATCCAGCATTTCCTACTTGCTCCATTTAGCAGATGTCATTAGCAATCCCCCATGCCTCTTCTGTCTCCATTGACAGCACTTAAATAGAGACATTGCCTGCCATTGACAGATCTCCAGGGGTTAGAGGCTTCAGACAAAAGGGCCCAGAGAACCAGCTGACCTTTCTTGGTGTTATTCCTTTAGGTCTGTCTTCTCTGTGTGGCAGTTGGGGAACCTAAAATTCAGTACATTATTTTCAGAATATTACCATTATAAAAACTATAACCTTCTTAGTAAGAACCTGTTAATAAGTTAGCAAGAGGTTATGTATTTTCCAAAGTGGGTTTGTGGGTAGATGGGAATAGGATGTAGGCTCTTTACCATAGGAATATGCTTCTATACCTTAAGTTCAAGTACAACCTATCCTTTTGGATTACTGGGGCAAACCTTCAACCTCAGTAGAAGGGACCCAGTGATGAGTTGTCTTCCCTACCTGTCCTTTGGAGCATCCCTGGGCAAATTTGGAATGGCTGAGACTTGTGTCTGGGGGCATTTCCAGACATTTTCTTGGTCCACAGTACTCTCCATTGAACCCAAAACCCTAGAAATACAGTCTGGTGAGAAACGCTCCATGTTCCACACATAGTTATCTCTCCTAAGCTTCCCATTCTTCTCTACCTGACCCATCTTCATTATCATATTCTATGATCTGTCTGAACCAGAGGTTAATAAGAAAGGAATTCAGTTGAGTTCCATTGAAACCGGGTGAAAAGAAAAAAGACTTTTTGACTTGAACTTTGAACACCTCTGCCTGCTTCTCCCTAGGAAGCAGGCTCCAAGCAGTTAATTAGCATCTTTACTGTTTACCTACTATTGGTATGCAAAAATTAGCTACCAGCTTCTCTTAGCTTTTTCCCCTCAGGCCTAAAAAAGAAAAACTTAGAAACACAATTTAAACTTTAGACTAGTTTGCCTCAGTTTACTCTCTTTGAGACTTCCGTGGGTTCTTTCCACCATCCCCAGCCTTCTCACCAAAATCCCAAGCCAAAGCAAGACTCTCAGAGTGGAAACTAATTTATTACTAAACAAAGTGATTTCCTAATTACTACAAAAGAAACATGCAAGTAAAACTCTAAATTACTTTAACATTGTCCAAAACCTTTCTCAACATTGTCCAAAGTCCTTTCCCCAGATTGTCTAAAAATCCTCAGTCTCTCAGTCCTGATATTCTCACCAACATCAGTCAGAGTTCATCTCCATGTGTTTGAAGACATCTTCCTTTGGCATGTTCCTTTGGCGTGCTCCACTCTTCCATGCTGTCTTCTCCTTGTCCTCCTCCAAATAGTAGAAGAAGCTCCATAGGACCAGAACTAGCAGAGTTCACTTTCTTCTCAGGCCTGACTTTCACATGGCCTCTTTCAGACACAAGTCAAACTCAGAAAAACAAACTTCAACCCGGAGTTCAACTCTGCAAACTCCTTAACTTTCTTTAACACACATGCTGCTAGGCTGGGCCAGCCAAAGGCTGCAGGCCCCAGGCATGGCCACATGGCCGAGCTCACATGGCTCACATCTTCATGCCACAAAATGGCAAAATCCAAACCTGAATCTGAATCTGAATCCTTTTCTTTGTTCCAAACCTCTTTATATATCCTGTTTTCCTGCCTTCCAGGAACAGCTCCTAAATTATCATATTACAAAGAAAAAAACAGTTTTACTTCATCCTCACCCTGTATCTTTCTGAAAGGAAATTTTAATCAGGGCCATTCTCACATGTTCATCTTCCTTGAAATCTGCAATCTTAAACAGGAGACAAGGACACCCAGTGGGGTAGGCGCCCCCTATCACCATCACACTAATATCTGAATGACAGGGCATCCTGGATGCTTTCTGAAAAGATCAAATAACCATTAGAAATTCACACTATACTTTTCTTTAGGGTAACTAGTTGGGGGAGGGGGGTTGAGGGAGAAGGCTAATAACCACAAAGCAACTACTAAGAGGGAGCTCTCCTTTGCTTAGGAATTAGTTCCATATGCAGTTTATGCTTTCCATGACTTTACCCCCATGCTTTCTTTTTTCTCACCTACTTTAGCATGCATATGTTTTTCCAAAGATTTCCATTATTTTTTCCATAATTAATTCTATGCCGGTGATAGTAGGAAGACTTTGGAGGCAGGAAGATGATAATATATAATGAGCACAGACTGTCTATTTAGTGAATGCTTTAAAGGAACTGTTCATCTTTAGGAGCTCCATTCCCAACTTATTAGTGAATTGCTGCACCATGGTTACTGCTGTCTGGTGAGGAGGCGCTCCCTCAGTGGCCATGGTTCCCTGAACAGTGGCAAAATATATACTCTGCACGTAAAACATGGCACTTCAGACTTCTTTTTAAGTGAAGGATTTTTTTCCCCCAGAAATTTCTGTTCTTTTCATTTGTATTGGAAAAATAGGAGTAAAAGGATTAATGAGAAAATGATATAGAAAAGAGGACAGAGTATCTAGCAAATGAGATCCTAAGAGGACAAAAAATTATGAAAAAGTCTAAACAAGAGAGTAATTTCACTCTTAAGCTAAAGCCCCCCCAACCCCAAGTAAAGATTTGAAATTTGAAAAAATAAATGACAGCCCATTATGGACAATAGAAGACCCAGCTAAGCAGAATATACGATTTTCTTGGATTTTCATTTGCTGTAGGCAGTTTTCTGATCCCACGATTTAGACAATAAAGCCCATTAATTTCTCAAACGATTTAATATTGACGAATGATGCTTCATCATTAAGATGAGGAAATTGACAATATTGATCATCTCATAGAGAAATGCATCTGCTTGTTTTTGTGCTTAAAACCAAAAGAATTAAAGTAATTTCGGAAAGATTATAAGGAATTACTTGCTCTTAATGTTTGGTAATCTCACTTTTCTTTAAAATCATTTTATGAAACTGAAATATTTCTATTTTGCTCTTTCTCCATTTTTCTGAATATTATAAGTTCATATAGCGAAAAGGAGGAAGATTCAGAGTTCATTCTTTTGTCTTAAGAATATTACATTATCTTGTAAAATATCGATATACCTTTTCATTTCTAAAACTCAGATCAACTAGGAGGTTATGTGCTTTGTGATATACTTGCATCACAAAATGCGTTTCTTTAGCGTGAGTCATCAGTAATGACAAAATTGACAGTGGAACCCCAGAAGAGGATCAAATGTGTTACTTTGGTCCTGGGAAGAATTACTGGGTTTTGTCTATGTTCAGAAAACCTTGGAGTTTGATAGTAAGCTTTAGTCCTTCAGGAGAGGGACTTTGGTGAGTGTGCTGCCAAATAAAACCACATACACCTCTGCTGTTTAACTGCCCTATCTCTATCTCTTTTATAGGCAATCATGTTACAGAAAGTTTTTTCAAAAACTGCCTTTCCCATTTTTGAACATACAAAATAGGGGGGGAAAGTAGGGTCGACAAATCATCAACAGTCAATATCCAGATAGGTGGCACTTGCTGTTTTTTGCTACTTTCGTGAATTCATCCTTGGTTGATCTAGATTGACATGTAGCCTGATAGCTTCATGAGGCTTTGTAGAAAGAATATGAGATTTGGAATCAGGAGTCTTAGTTTCAAATCCCAATCTTGACATTTTCTCATCTTGGACATATTATTCAATTTTTGTAAGCTTCCATTTCTTTCCCTATGAAACGATATTAACTGACCTTAGCAATTGCTGAAGAATCAAATGCAAAATTGTTTTTTAAAAATGATAATTTGTAAACTGATGAGAGATGTGAGTTGTCTGTCATTACCACACTAATGAGGTTCATATAGTGTTGGTTCTGAGATATGCTTATGGTAGCTGAATAACGCAATAATGATTTTACTTGTGTAATATTCTTATCTTCCTTTACTTATGCTCTACTTTGACTGATAAAAAATGACACTGATCAGATTGGGTTTAGATCATATTAGACAAGCAGTGATGAACATTGTTAAGAAAGAATTTCAGCAAGTTTTGATATTATTGCTTCCTCTTGTCCATTTTAATCTTTTCATCTTTCTCTACCCCATTTCACCTGCCTTTCTTCCTCTTTCTTCCTTCCTTTTTTTCTCTTGGGGAAGGGTATTATATATCACTAACATTATTTGTACCCCTGATGACTTGGGGTAAGAAACTTTAAAAAAAAATCAAACCCAGTGACCCAAAAGACCTCCTGGTTGTACTGTGATTACTAGAGGCACTGCTCAGACCTGATTTGTGTTGAATAAAATGACTCTGACCTTTTTTTCCTTCATTTTTTTAGGAAACTTGGATTTAACTGGTCAGAAGCAAGTATTCAAAGCAGAGAACAATCCCTGGGTTACCCCAATTGCTGACCAGTTCCAGCTTGGTGTGTCCCATGTTTTTGAATATATTCGTTCTGAGACATACAAATAGTAAGTAGACTGTGATTTTCTAAAATAGTACAGAGTAGTTTTATAGTATTTGTAATTATACCTTTAAAAAAAACTACCATATGGCATTGTCATACTAGTAGCAGTTAGATCATAGCATTTGAAAACATTTTATTAAAAAGACCACATGTAGCAATTGTCTCTTTATAGATTATTTTTAATTGACATTTTCAAAGGGAGTTTAGTACCGATTTTGTTTAGAAATTGTTTTAATGTATTCGTTGAATATTCATGGCACTAAGGAAATTCATTAGATGCATTAAGATCAGAACATATTTTTTGTGCTTTGAATGCAAAGAATAACAAATGTTATGAACAAAATTGTAAAGCAATTTATTTATAAAATCAGGAGATAATACAAGGAAAGCATCCGTCTATTCTTTAGAAGCTTTTATTCTAGTGAGATGATAATCTCTTTTTGAGAAAAAAGAAAAGAAACAGAAGAGGGAGAATCGACTGACTGAAAACTACAGCTTCACAATCACCCAGTTCCTTGCCTGGGATGGAGGGTGACTGTGGAGAGCCAGCCTTGAAACCTAATCTCTTTCCTCAATGTGTCAGGATTGGAAGGAATTCTTTACTATCCACCTGCTTTGTTACACTTCCTGGTATATTTCCCTCACCTCCCACCTCCACCTCTAAGTTGAAATAATTACTTGTCTCAAGTCCTCTCACCTTTAGTTTTAAGCAAATGCAGTAAAGACTTGAATAGATTCCATAGTCATGCTTTCATGCCCAGCACCATCTTTTTGGGAGTTTTAACATTCCACTTTAGAAAGGCACTTGAGGATGATCCAGGATCTCACTAGATAGGACTTCACTTTCTTTGGTATGAGGAAAGTGCCACCCACTCTAAACAGCTGTCGCATAATCCGTCTGGGGTCATGGGCAGTGTTGAATCCCCACCTGTGAGTGGCCAGCTATGGGACCCTCTGTCTCTCCTCCCCACCCGTGGTATACTCCTAATACTCCTATACAGCTGACAGGATCACAGAGAAGAGAAGCTGCAAGGAGTAGTGACACTAAAATCAGATAGACTGAGTTGCCAGAATAACATGTCCTCATTTATGAGTGCAGTTTCACTTACGGTTTCTATTTCTCTTAAGGTAATGCCAGGACATTTACAATGTATCCAAAGACTTGCCTAAAGGGAGAAGTGAGGGACCTATCATTTGTGTGTGATCCTTTCATGAGCCACATAGATATGTGCAATTAAGCAGATACAGAGTTTTAAAAAATATGACTGTACCATTTCCTTAAAAATTAGTAAATTATGAAAATGTGTGAAAATATAATTGCAAGCTAGTACATTATTGTTCATTTTGTTCCTCTTAAACTGTTAATCATTACTGTCATCAGTTTTAGATAAAGCTCTAATTTCCTGTTAGTGAATGGAAGACTATGTAGAGTGGGGTATGTGTACAGGAAACCACTGAGAAGAAATGTACAGAAATACACAGAAATATATAGAAGAAATATGTGCAGAAAATATACACGCACAAACCAAGATCCTGTTAATCTGGAATTAGAGAAAATATTCTGTTTATTATGCTGTTTAACATGTTTTAGTTTACCATACAGTAATTGATAATTTACAGAGAATTAGAATACAATAAAACTGCAACCAGGTTTAATTTCATTTTAAATGTGTAAATTGTGATTTTCTGGAGTTTTGTTTTCCCTTAGTCATTTTCGGTAATTAATCACCATGATATACTATTAAAAGCTATTTCTTTTTATTTGAACATGGCTAGGACTCTGGATGAAGAAGTAATGTGTTGATGGAGTTAATTGGTGGGTGGTTTGAGAAGGAAATATATGACACAGTGTTTTCAATCAGTAACATGGTTGATGTGTATGTTCCTACCTCGGCTATTGACATCCTGTACTTGACAACAGAGTAACCCAAGCAGTTTATCTACAATCTTATTTTTTGTGTTTGATTTCATCATGGAGAATTAAGTCATCTTTTTTACAGTTATGTTGTTAAAAAACAAAACAAAACAAAAAACTTAAATATGGGAGCCTTGTCCCCTTTCTAGGAAGACTAGTCAGTACCTCCTTGTCTGATTTAAGAGTAGTAGTCTCTCCATCTCTGCTCGGGGAACAGACTGGCCATGAGTTCTTGGAGGGTGGGACGCTGGGCCACCCTCAATTCTTCTCTCTTCCTGGGGAAGAAGAATCTAAGTTAGGCTCTCCTAGTCTCTTTTTAAAAAATATTTATACAAAAATGCCACCTTTATTTCATGGATTTTTAAATTTGAGGTACTCTTTTATGAGACTCACACTGATTTTGTACATGTAATCATTAATATATACTTCTGAAAAATTTAAGTTACTTGGATACATCTATAATAGTGTATCATCATGTTAGTGGAACCCAATTGAATTCTTACCTTTTGTATAAGCAACCTTTTGTATAATTAGAGAACTTTGAGTATCCTTCCCAACTATCCAAAGACTACAATTCTAATTTTAAAAGTTATACAGGTGGCAGTCCTCAACAAGGCAATTCATTATCTCATATATGTTCTAAAAGGTGTATTTCATACTCAGTATCTTAGTCATAGATCCTGTGTTCTAAAACCCATAGCTTCTAATTGTTACTTTGTTTTAACATAAGCCACCCCCTCTAAGAAAAAATTCTTTAATGTATACATGAATCTTCAGTTCTCCATGAAAGCTTATTTTAATTTTGTTTTGGCACTGAAAATACTAGCGAGTCTTTTTTTTTTTTTCTTTTACTTTTCTCTGGTATATTAACCCATTACCTAGATGAGTGTGGTGAGAACTTACCAGCATGCTTCATTTCCCTTCATATCTGTGGTTGACTTTCACGGTGACTTTCATGTTCTAAGCACATCTTCATAGACCTTCTGAGTTTAGAGTGGTGACAGGCAGAGAAGATGGATTATCTGATTTCTAAACGCCAATGGACTCCAGAAGGAGACATGACCATCTGAAACAAAACGGTTGAAGTCACTGTTTAGGAAGAGCTAAAATACTTTGAGATGACTTACATCGATGAAGATAGGAACTTGTGCAGTTCAGTGGGGGAGATGTGGGTAGGTGTGGCTGGGGGGATGTTTTTGGAAGATTGTTCTTTTGAGTTGTTGGGCATCCATCATGTCCTCATCATTTCTCAGGTGGAGATTGCCGTTGTTCATTTCTCACACTTTCGGCAAAGGGAACATATTGGCTAGTGTGATTGCATTGCCATTCATTATAAGTTAATCACTGAATTCAAGTAAAATCATTTGCTCAGTCCAATCACTGAGACTAACTCTGCGCATTAGTATCGTCAGACATTGTTGAGTTTTATAGTCACCTTCAGCTCTTCATTTGGTGACTTTTTTCCCTTGTGTGACCTCTTTTATTTCTGTAAAGCAGAATTATGATAGAATAGTCACCACTTGTTAAGTTTTCAGAGGTAGATTTTTTTCCTGAGGAGGAGAAGTCAGATTGGAGTCAGGGTCCTTGACAAGATTCTTTGTGAAAGGGAGTAACTCACACTTTTCACATTTCCATCAAGGAAGGTGGATAGAAACTGCAAGCCATTTTAAAAACTGACAAGTTAACTCTTAACAAAAGAAGAGGTTTGACAAATGTTAGACTGGAAATGTGTTGGTGGAAAGAGGCATTTGGAAAACAGGCATCCTCATGAAGGCTGCAATTTGCGGAGCATGGCAGTCCTAAAGCCTCATTTCCAGGGCGGTATAACTCATAGGATGCCTCCCGTCATTCTTCCTGCCTCGTGCCTTCTTTTTCTCCCTAGGGAAAACTGCTGTACTAACTCACTCGCTGTTTTGTTTTTAATCTTCAATGAAGATGGTCCCACTATTGTTCATATTAATTAATAGAAACATTTTAATGAAGCAGTCCTTGGTAAATGGTGGGCAACGATGAGGAAAATGGACCATTTCTCATTACTATAATTCTAGCAAAGTAAATCCTTGTATTTGATTTGTCAGGAAGGATACTTTTACCTCCCTCCAGGTTATTGATCTTGGTTTGTTTTACTCGTAGCATTAAAACTAAGTAATGTTTTTATTTCTGCACTCTGTGCAAACCTGTTACAGACTATAATGGACATAAATGGGCTTTATTAAACAGCTACTATGCCCTCTACTGACTGCTGAGTCAGGGGCCTAGAACATCTTTAAATAACAGCTCTGTCAGGTCTACCAAAAGACTAGAGACTCTCAAACCTAATAGGTGATCCCATTCATTTTAAGACATCCTTTTGCAGAAGGAAATTATATATATCTAACAAAAACTCTAGATTTTATTATTTTCTGGTGAAGTATAAATTGATAAACAGCAGATGGTTTTGTAAATATTGCAGAAGGATTTAGGAGAGGGTTAAACTGCCAAAACCTTTCTAGCAGTTAGCAAATAGTGACAGTATGCAAAACAATGCAGTTTTATTTTTCATTACTGTATCTGCAAATGTTTAGCCAGAGGTAAGCAGTATTTCTTTATTGTCGACCTGAAAATGAAGAACTGCATTTTTTTCCCTAAAACTTTAGCAAAAAGTTTGTTTTTATTTTTCCAAGTTGAGAATATATCATGTGACTGGTAATTTATATTTTTATAGGTACTACATATGTATATTTTAGTTCCATTTTTTAGTTAATACTTGTATGATCACAGTTCCTCCCTCATACAAAATATAATTCAAGAATTTGACATCTGTGAACCTATTTGCATGTAAATATGTCACATTTAGCTAATATTGCTAAGAAATACCAAAGAGAAAAGAGAAATCCCAGTAATATTTTGTATTTGGGGTACTTTTATGTCACATCTCTTATCTCATATTCACTTTATATAGTAAATTGTATAGTGGTCATTTTCCTCCAGATGCATCATGAATCAAAAGATTTTAAGAATATTAATTCCATGGAATAAATATAAATCAGGGTGCACAATATCAACGCTTGATCTTTGACTTGACATTTGATTTAGTGCTCAGCTGTTTCTGTCTGTTGCTGATTGCCCTGGTAAATTAGCACCTCCCCTCTACAGATAATGGTAGGAAACTAGACCCTTGAAAAATACTTCACGATTTGCTCTTCCACCAAGGTTTTTGATAGATTCCTTAGTGCAATTTACATTATTACGGGTTTTTGACTTTCTTGCTTTTCAGTGCTGTTTTTTTATATACTTCAACATTCATATTTTAACCCATTTTTGGTGCATTTTCACAATTTCTGCCATATGTAAAGTTTTTAAGTCTTTCAAAGCTTAACTTTAAGCTCATGAGAATATTTGGTTTTTGGTTTTTGTAAATGGAAAATATTTCCATTTGACAGTTCTGCAGGATTCTGGGAGAGTTACAGTAGTAGGGAACCTACACTCGCTAAGCCTGTGAAAGTCAACCTACCTGGATCTAAATCACTGCTACTGGAGGTTAGCTAGTATTTCTGGAGGCCTCTGGAAATCCCATCGTTATAGAACTAGAATGTTCTTCAGACTGATGTGCCTTAGGTAACAAATGCAGATGTGTCCATTGAGTGTCCACATCAATTCTTTGGCCCTCTTCTCTGGCCATGCCCCATGCACTGAACTTGCCAACCAGCCCTTCAGGGGCCTGGTGAGTTCAGGCTTGACCAATAGTTGGAACACCAACAGCCTTTCTGCCTTTTACTAGATAATTTGTGCAATTATCATTACAGCTGTAGATAAATTTATAGGAGCCGGGAAGGGGGGGGGGGGCGGGGAAATGGGACACGCTTCTGCATTAAAGGGAGAGAAATGGTACTGATTCTGACCCTGGCCCCACAAAAGGCCTTCAACAAGATTTTTTTAATTGATTGCACATATATATTTTATATCATTATCTGTTTGAGGTGCTCCCACCACCTTATCACTGTGAACCATCATCTTAATCTCTTTTGCCTATCCCTCCCTTGATTTTAACTCCTCCCCCTGTCTTGCTCTATGCTTAAGTTCTGCTGACAGTTAATTTTAAATTTTACTTGTCCTTTTGTTTGTTTTCCCTATGTCCCACATATATGTGGGATCACCCAGTGTTTATCTTTCTGGCTTATTTTCCCACCATAAATCTTTAAAGAGCAGAAAGGATATGTCTGTTTCTTTGTGCCCCTGTGTGTTGTCTCTCAAGCTTGTGCTCAGTGCGTCCTGTACAACATAATGGGCTGAGTGTACTATCACTTCAAGGTAAATCGAGTATAAATAACTTGTCCCACTTCACAGAAGGAAAATAAACATAGGCTAAATTCAGTTCACACTTCAAAAAGAAAATATGTCAGTTTGTTTTCTCTTCCAGAATTCCATTTTTAGATGATGTTCACCTAATATAGTCACATTGAACTGGTGAATATTGACCTGTTCAATGAAATGGAATTGTTCAACCCTATATATTGATAACCTTCACTAACTCTCAGTAATCTTAAACTTCAATGCTTGATAATGGTCTGTCTAGCCAGTTTGAGTTATTGCTTGAATTTACTGTTTTTATTTAAAAGATGAATTAATAAGTGATGTTTTTATAGTAGTCAGATAAAAGTGATTTCTATTTCTATGCCGATTGCTATTCTCTACTCAGTGGAATAATAATAATAATATTACTACTACTACTACTATTATTATTATTATCCTTGTTATATACATGCTGACTTTTTAATCAAACTCTGTTCTCTTATTCTGACCAGACATTGTTGGGGGTTTGCTTTGGTTTTTTGGATTGTTCATTTGGTTTTTGGTTGTCTTTTTTTTTTTCCTCTCACTTTTGGCAGTTAAGTATTCATCTGTATTATTTATTATTCAGTATTTTGGTTAATGCAAAATGTTGTTAAAGAAGTTACAATCTTTATCAAATAAAAGGTATTAATATGAGTTATGTTCACAGACATTAGTTGATGCTCCCTAATGTATTTGCAAAGCGTTATGGTGATAATTTTCCATATTTTATTCTATTGTGTTAATATATTGTTTCATGTTTGCTTTTAAGATGGACAGTATAAAAATTTGTGTTTAAGAAATTCTTTTTCTATTATATTACTTAATTTTTCAGTACTCATTTAGAATATATACAACTCCATCAGCTTTAAAGTATATATCTTTTTCTCTATCCAGTGAAATGATGTTTGTATAGAAGTTAATAAGTAAAGTATCATTGAGGTTTTGGAAAGTTTCATGAAAAGCGCCCTAACTTTTTTTTCCTGCTCATACCTGATTTTGTCTAATTTGAGTTATTTAAGCTACTCAGAGAAATTTATTGTCTCCCAGTTCTAGAAGCTAACAGTCTCAGATTACAGTGTCTATGGAGTTGGAAGGGGTGTGGAGGATCTACTCCACCTGTCTCTCCTTGGTTTGTAGGCAACTCACTCTCCCTGTGTTTCTTCACATGATCTTCCTTCTGTGTTTCCTCTATGCCTGAATTTTTCCTTTTTATGAAGACACTAGTCATTGTTTTAGAGCCTACTTTAGTGACTTTATTTTAACTTGATGATGTCTGTAATGACCTTGCTCCAAATCTGCTTTCTGTAATGGAAGCAGCACTAGTAAATGCTCTAGTCTTCTCCTTAGGTCCCTATGGTTTTGAGTAGTAGTAGCTGATAATTTTGTCCTATAAGAAGTGGACTCAAGTATTCCCTATAACATCTTGGGGTTCCAGTAACTGTATTGGGAGCCCTAATGATTTTATTCTTTTTTCTCTCATCTCAGGAGATCTCTGCAGTTTTAATGAGTAACATCAAGACAACTAATATTGAGCATGGGAAGTCTCTTCTCTCATAAATAAAGTAGGTTTGCCTCCAGCATGAGAGAGACATCAGAGATGGAGTGTCTCTTCATACCATGCAAGATGACATATTCTATTATACTGTTCTGTGAACGAAGAAGGGAAAGTGAGGTCTGCTTTTGTTTTCAGATGTGGCTTCTATCTCAGTTCTCTAAGTGGTAGATGACCTCACCACACCCCATTTCTGCTGTACCATCTTCAGAGAGTGGCTCAAACTAAATCATCACTGAGAATTTTTCCAGCTATGATTTCTAATTCTGAATTCTTAATTTTTCCAGAAAAATTCATAATTTGTTTAGTTTAATTCTTAAATTTGCTCCCCGCTTAGATTTATTTTATCTTAATTTTTTTTAAAAGGTAACGGAAGATGATGACCCTGAATATAAATTGTTACAGGAAAATGGATACAAGATAAAATTACCAGATCAACCTTTTTATTCTATATTTTATGGAATTCCTAATATATGTTTGACAATAACTTATTCGTACACATGAATTCCTGACACTTTCGATTCTTCAGACTTATTAATCAGTGTAGTCAGCACCAGAGCAATTTTATGAGACTTACCAGTCATCAAAAATTTATTATCAGATAAATCAAAGAAACAACGAGCATCTTAATAGGGTAGAGAAAGTGGCATGTAAAGGATCGTTTAAGACTGTGCTTTTGTCGGTTGGATGTTATATTTACAGCCAGTATCAGAGAACTTACTCATAATTTCATGCACAGAATCAGCAGGGTGATAGTTATCTTCTGCAGCAAAAACCTCTCTTTGTCTTTCTCCAATACAATATTGTGTTTGGCCTAACTGTAAGACCAAGAACGCTAAATATACCTAGAAGCTAGGAAATAACATTCTAATGCCAAGAGTATCTGTATTTTCTTTGGGTTTTGGTTACAATTATCACCCAAAGAAAATTATCAAACCTAAGCCTTTTCTTTGGGACAGGTTTGCTAAACTCGAACTCTTTGGCATGGTGTGCAGCTAGCAAGACAAATTGCCTTTGAAGAGGCTCTTCATACACCTTCTGATGAATGTGAGGCACAGAATTATGTTTTCTCTCTTCTCAGCACTGTTTTTGACACCATTCTCAAAGTAAAAGAAAAGACTTGCATCTTCACAGTATGAGATGAGCTACTTGGAAGGGAATTTTCCCATCACCTTAGTAGCCTAGTAGCCCTGTCCACTGGACAAAAGGATCATGCTGGGGACCCAAATAAGAGCTGAGTTTGCACTGAAGAGTCTTGTCACAGATCCCCTGTGACATATGGCCAAGACAAGAGTGTTGACTTCCTATCCAAAGCACAACCTACTTTCCACCTCAGATCTCCGTGAGTGCTGTGTTCTCTGCCTGAAATGTTCCCACCTAAAATTTTGAGTTATTGAAAATATAGGCCTTTCTATTTGAAAGGTCCCAAGTGAAATAAGAAAGGATAGATTTTGGAAGGTTTGAGTATTGATCAAAGGGTAAGAATGGGCATCAGGTTTCCATGTATATGGCATGTGTTGTTTTCGTTTGAATTCTTCTCTCTCATTTATTTTTTTTTTGTCTTGTAGCTAAGAATGATGTGTGTGTTTCTGACTGTTTATGTGAGATTATGAGCATTTTTAATCTGTTCTTGTGCATTCTCAACAGAAACTGCGTGAGTGGTGATCTTTTAATAGAATGTCTTGCAACTAGCCAATTTATTTTGGTAACTAAATTTTAGATAATTCCTAAGTAATAAAAATTTTGTTTTGTAAGATAAGTTTTTGTTTTAAAATACCTAGAATCTTGAAACAGTATTTTTTCCCAATTTTCTGAAGACTGCTTCTACTTTGTAAGTTTAAATACCAAGATAGATCTACAAAAAAAAGCACTGGTAATCAGGCTAATACAATGAATCAATTCTTTATCAGTTTTATACTGTAAGATGGTTTGAAGGAGAAACAATGGTATTTGGGGAAGATACTTTCTCAAGATCTCCAGGTAAATGCATTAGGCACATTAATTCAATTTTACTGTGATTGAAATACTAAGAATCTTTAGCAGTGTTTACCAGAAAATTTCAGAACATGTGTATTAAAGTTAGCTACTCCTAGTAGACCTTATTCTAATTAAAAAACTATGTTTTGTCTATTTGTTAATGTTCAGATGAATTTGAGTGACAGTTTTCTCAGTTGTGTGAAAGAGAGAAATGACATTCATTGACTTTTTATGGTGGGTTTTTACAGGCTTCATTTCCTGTAGTTTCATAACATGTAGATGCTTACCTCTTTTTCCAGTGAGAGAAGGGAGAGTCACAAGTAAAATGACCAGTGATTTACCCAAGTAGTAGAGCCAGAAATCAAACTACCTTATTTGAACGAATTTTGTATCATCTTACTGTTGCTTTTCAATATTGATGAGCAAATGCTAAGTTTATGTTGACATTCCAAAGGGAAGACAGCGTATGAAGCTTAGGGGCACATTTATGTTCATTCACCTTTTCAAGCTTTTGAAACAGACTCAGCCTCCTGTAGAGCCATATCCCCATCCTGTGGTTGAAGGTACATGCAACATTCAGGGATCCCTTAACAACAGTTAGCTTTTCAGTCCCTGAAACCCTGCCTTTCTGCGTCTGTTTGGATTTACTGTCCTCTTACGTGGGTGATTCTGATGTAAAAATCCATTTTTCTGCCAGCTGTACCCTCTGATTCAATGAATGTATATTAATCCACTGAGGGTTGCATATGTATATTATTTTGTAATTTCACCTTGGTTAATTAATCCGTATTTGAGGATGTGACCTTTCCTTACTTCACATTTTTATTATTTTTATCACTTTAGGGGTATCATTATGAACTCCTGATCTTTCTCAGCTCAACTTATACCAGTAGTGGAAATTAGTTCAACCAGTACAACCTCTCCCAAGCTTTCACTGTGGTCTCTTCTTTGTGTCTTTGTTTTTTCCCTTAGTTTCAGACCCAGCTTTTATTTCATTTACCCCAACAAAGAAACAACTCTTTAACGGTGTCTGATACCTTTAAATAGGAAAAGGTGTTCAATTCTAAAACTAGAGATCAGAAGTGCATGTTTTCCACATAAGCATCAAGGTAGAGTGACATAGATATACTCAAGTGACAAAGCCAAAAAATAACTTATAAAGAAGTATGCTTTTTTGTTGATGGCTTCCCAGTACCTTTATCATTAAGTTTGTTCTGGCCTTCTCTGTCACAGATATCAACTCCTCACATTGCTAAACAACACAACTAAATCATTGACATCTTATATGAATAGTGATTCCCACATTTTCATAAATATGTTCATTTTGTTTTCTCTTTATTACCCCAGACTGAAATGTTCTCAATCAGCTGCTAACTATCTAAGTTAGGAAAACTGTAGTGCTGTCACTATAACATCTCGGGGGAAAAAAAATGTTACCTTCTCTCAGGTTTTTTTCTAAGGGAACCACAAGTATGAGACAGTGTAAAGGTGTAGATCACTTGGTCTCTAAATAGAGTCCTATTTGACTGAAAGACAGTAAAAGTGAGATCAAGAAAATAACCCATTCAGTCTTGTGAGTTTTTCTCTATCACCTTTTTATTTTCTTGGGCACCTGTATTTGACTTTTCACATAAATAACTTTATTCTGATATTCAAATTCTAAACAGCTTTTGTATTGCTCCTCTATCACATTAAGATTTCCAACAAAACACAGGACCGTCAGCAAAATGGTTTTCAATATCACTATCCAAAGTGGAACCCCCATAGACTTCTGCCCCAACTTTATTTTAGCTGTGCTGCTTCTTGGATGGAGGTTGCCCCAAGAGCTCGGAACTCTGTTTTGTGCACTGTTTTGTGCACTGCTGTGTCCCCAAGCTCCTAAGACTATGCATGGCACTGAGTTGACTCAGAGTTCTTACTGAATGAATTGTTGTTCTTGTGACTATATGCCGTAGCCTGCAATTCAGACATTTCTGCTGGAGAAAGATTTTCAGAAACCTTCCGTCACACGTGTATCACACATTTTTCCTTTTCATATCTGAGGTGCTAAGATTTCGTGATATTATTAGTGCTGCTTCCATCACCATAAATGTTTCTGTGATGTTTCCAAGGCTGCAGCCTTCCCTAGCCAGCTATTTCCCATCAAATCTAGTAGCTCTTTTTAGCTTGGCTTCAGAAAAAAACACTGCCCATAGAATTTTAGAGGGAAATATTGGGGGGGGGGGCAGAGCTGAGGCTGTACGAGGGCCTTGCCCTTGAGTCAGCCATTAGCATGCTTCTGTTTTTTGGGTTTTAAGAGGCAGGGCCTGCATCCTCACCAGATTCCAAACACTGCTGTGTGTGGGACTTGAACATGGCCTGTGAAGTACCTCCAGGGTAGATGTCCACCATCTTGATGGTGTGAAAGAATCTATAAAGTGTGAGTTGGCAGGCTTTAGACTATAGTAGTTGTTTAGATAATTGTTAGAAAAAAAAATAGAAGAGAAGAAGAGCGAATGGAGAAAGCGCTTTCTCCGATCCCTCAGAATGTCTTATTAATAAATTAGAATTATTTGGAGTGACATCTCTGAACCTAAACAAAGAGATGCCAAAGGGTGTAAGAGACCCTTCGGTTACTACTGTAAGGGATTCAGAGGCCTCCTGATCCGCTACCTTGACAGGAGTTACAACCTCAGTGGGTTATGTCCCATTATTTGTTGCTCCCACCTGTGCCTTTACAGTGACTTTTTGAACTCAGGAGAGGCCCACAAAGGTGAGGACTGATGGTTTGCTTAAAGAAATGTTTGGCTTCTCTATACACAGAAGCACCCTGTGGATACACCAGTTCCAAATTTGACATTAAGTTTTCTCATAAGTTGTGTTAATATTACACATCTCAAATAAAATTCTTCTAGCCAGATTTTTACTTGTAACTAAGTGTTGAGGAGTAAAAAGATGGTGTTTTAAGAATTTTTGCTAAGATATGGAAATAGTACAGATTAGTTTTAATTATGTATGGGAAAAGAGTGAGAGAACAGGGGAGATACATAACTCTGCTTAGTTTACACCAGAATTCCAGCTTTTGAAAATAAGGAGAACTGCCTTCTTCGCAGAAGGGAACTAGCAGCTGTCAAAACAGCTGGTATCAGCTTCTGGTCTCAGAGCCAGGCCTAGTCCTGGAGGTACACACTTCTGCCAGTGGAACTTGCAGACTCTGGGGAAGCATATCGTTGGTGCCAGAGGGCTCTCGAATAAATCTGAATGAAATACAACATTGTGAAATGGCTGGATATTGTCTAGGGGTGAACACAGAAAGAAGAGACCTAACTACTTGACTTGAGTAGGCATAGCTTTGGAGAACAAGCTCCCTCCATGAGGTCTGTAGGATTCTCCTGAATGGTATAGACAGTGTGGGTGTGAGCACTGGCTTTGGAAGCAGACTGCAGACTGCACGGATTGGAATCCTACTTTTACTTTTTACTAGCTTTGTGACATTGTGCCAGTTAAATTTTTTTTTAACTTAACATCTATTTTGAAAAGTAGTTGACACGCAATAAACTGTATTTATTCCATTTGCTACATTCTGACATATGTATGCAGTTGTAAAACAGTCACAGTAACTAAGATGGAAAACACATTCAGCATTACCAGAAGTTTTCTTGTGCTGTATGTGAACCATATCCTTCCCTCAGATCCCTCTTCTCCCCTCCCCTCCCCAAGCCCTCCATTTTCAGGCAACTACTAACCTACTTCCTCACTATGTGTTATATAGTATACTACATAGACATAGATATAACATCTGGTTTGTTTCTTAATCAGCCACCTTTCATCATAATTATTTTGAGCACCATTTTGTTCCCTATGATAATAGTAGACATTTTCTTACTGGGTGGTAGTCCATTGTGTGGATGAGCCACCATTTGTTTTTCCAGTTGACTATTGATTGACATTTGGTTTGTTTCCAGTTTTAGGCAGTCACAATGAAGTTCCTGTAAGCTTTTGTGTACAGGTGTTTAATTGGACATTACTATTATTTCTCTTGTGTAAAATATCTAAAAGTGGACTGGGTGGTTCATATGGTAGGTATAGGTTTACCTTCTCAAGTCACTCTCAAACCATTTTCAAGCTGGTGGTGTCATTTTATATGTCAATGAGTGGTGTCTGAGATCTAGTTATTCCCCATACTTGTCAACATTTGTTATGGTTAATTTTTTCCATTTCATTTTAGTAGGTCCTCATTGGGGTTTTGCTTCTTATTAGTGACTAGCGATGTTGAGCTTTTGTTTTCTTCAGTAAAAGTTTTGTTCTCATTCATTTTTCAGCTGGAAAATTTCTTATTGTTTTGAAGTTCTTTGTGTTTAGATACAAATCTTTTACCATATGAATGCTTTACAAACCTTTTCTCTCTCCCATTCTGTGGTTTGTCTTTTTTCCTAGCAGTATTTTTTGAAGAATCAATCACACTTTAGAAATTTATCAAGGTCCAACTTATCAAGTTGTTCTTTTACTTATTGAGCATTTTGTGTTACATTTAAGTATTCTTTACCTAATCCAAGTTTATAAGATTGTCTCCTTTGTTTTAGTCCATACTTTTTATACTTTTAGGTTTTGAATATTGGTATTAAATGCATTTTAAGCTTTGTGTATAGTATAGGTATTGGCCAAAGTTCATGTTTTTACATAGAGATACCCAGTGGTTTATGCTCTATTTTGGGTGAACTTGGTTGATTGAAGTTTGTGTATCCTTACTGATTTTCTGTCTGCTTATTCTGTCAGAGAGGGGTATTGAAATTTCAGACAATAACCATAGATTTATTTCTCTTTTCAGTTCTTTGTATTGGGCTTCATAATCTTTTGAAAACCTGATTATATCCATAACTGCCTAGGATTATTTGTGTCCTCTTGATGAATTGACTCTTTTTTTCCATAACGAAATAAGATTCTTTAGCTCAAATAACATTCTTGGAGAAGAAACCTACTTTGTCAAATATTAATATAGTTGAGTGGATATACAGCAGGTAGAAGTGGAAATGAGTGAAACAAGACATATTAAGTAGATTTTTTTAATGGATGATGAGTATATGGGATGTAATATGATTAACTTTATTTTTAGTGTTTAGTTAAACATTTTCCAAATAAAATTTAAAATATTTTAAATATAAATAGTATCTGTATCATAAGGTTTTGAGAATGGTGCTTGTAAAGTCATTATCATCTTATTTGACTTAAAAAAGGGCCAGATCCCATACTCCAGTTTTACCCCATAATTATGAAGGATTCTTTCAGTTCCATTTGGCATTCATGGCCTACAGAACTATCCATGGTGCTGACAAAGGGAAGGCTGCAGGCCAGGGCAACAAAAGGAAGGCTGCAGGGCAGAGCAGGGCAGGAGAGCTGGAGGATGTGAAAAACGAACTTTTGCCTAGGTACACTGAACTTATAAGAACAAATCTCCATTGTTGGGAAGGTAGCTACTAGGAAGAGACTTTATGGATTTTTTAGATTTCAGGAGGCCTCTTCAAACAGGAGGGAGAGCTCTTTTTTCTCCTGCCTCAGTCCTTTCAGCTCTGTAATTTTTGAATTCCTTACCAGCCTACTTTGACTAGTCACCCCTTATCAGGGTGCAATCCAAGATGCTGCAGAAGCATGCTATTCTATTGCAGGACTTTCTGCTTTAAAGAGATAGAAATTCAGCTTATTATTCCATGTCTTTGTGTACATTGCTAGTTGGTTTAAGGAGTCTTGTTGACTAAGTGCCTATGTTTTAGATCTTACCAGAGAAGATGGACTATCCCTTAGCATAGTAAACATTGTCAAAGTATAGTGAACATTGAATGGAAGATTTATGCCAAGCCAAATCTTCCTGGTCCTGTGTTTTTATATGTAATTTAAAATGTGTCAAAAGTTTCCTTCTTAGTTGGTCTCTGGCATAAGCAATGGGAAGCAAACATTTCCTGGTCAGCTTTAGAAAACAATTTATTGAAGTGGTTTATATTATATAAAATGATAGTTTTCTTTTATATCAAGATCTTATTTTTATAACTTGAAGTTTTTTCCTAGAAACCATTTGTGATCAACTTATGAGCTGATAGGTATTGGATGCTGTTAAATATGTTAAATACCAACTTTGACTATTAGTGTAAAAACAGGAATGAAGAAAAGGCGAATACATGGAAGTAATTGTGAATACAGCGTCATTGTTAGGCAGAAAGAACCTTCTCATTGAGAAACTGGTCAGAGACTGTGATATCAGCAATTTGTAGAAGTCACAAAATGGAAGTTAATGAAATGTGATTTAAAAAAAAGTATAATACTTTTGTAGAAAATTTCATGAAACTGCTACAATAAATCCTACATGGATTTTTTTCAGTGTGACAAACTTGAGTGTGAATCACAGCTACACGGTCTGGATGGGGTGGCCACATTATATATAGTGAGAGCTGTATAAATGCTCTCAAATCTGCTTATCCTTATTTGACATATTAAGGTCCATAGGGTTGTAGGCCATACTCCAAGTAACCCTGGTCTAAAATTTGGTTATTGAAGTTAGGTCTGACAATACCACTCATCCACAATTCTGTGGACTATTTACACAGTAGGAATTTCCAAATACTTCTCATGAATTGTAACACGAAGTACAGAGATTTGAACTTTTGCAGAACATTATACACAACAGTATTGAAGGAAAAGCTTATACTTCCTCCATGAATTGACATATCTGCGACTATCAATCTATGTAATGTTGTATGAGCAATTTGGTAAGTATAAGTGTATTTCCAGCCATACTTGTACACAACAGATCCTTTGAAAGAACATAGCTGCCTGGAATCATGTGGATAGATGGTACTCCTGAAACAGCAAATTGACATTGTAATCACAGAAATGTAAACGACCTTCAGAGATAGAAAACAAGGTTACTGCAGTGTGATTCCTTTATACACAGATGTAGGAAAGTTAATAATGAGGCAGATCAGAAAAAAAGAAGTAGAAAGGAGATAAAGTGAGAATGTTCTGAAAACTTACATGTAAGGACCAATTTTGTATCATTCAAGTTTTATAGAATCATAAAAATCATTGATCTAGAGAGATTATCTAATTTCCCTCTTTTTTCCAGATTATAGAATTGAATCCAAAAATGATAACATGACCTAAGACAACCTAACTAGTCAATATCATATTATACTTGTGGGACCTTTTCAAGGACTACTAACACTGCCTGCAACAGTGTGATCTCTGGGACACAGAAATGCATTTAACCAGAGATTGACAATGAATTGTACTACTCAGACTCTGACTGTAGGATTAAAAAAAAGTTAAATCTATTAAAGAGTCACAGATAAAATGTTGAAGAGATCAAAATTAATGTTTAAAAAAATCACAAGTCAAAATGCAGATATCTTAGAATCTAAAATAGTATTCACAGAAGTGACGATTAATTATTTAATTCCAAGGGCAGTGACATTATAGTCTAAAAATATATTTCAGGTTCACAACTGACTTTTTTATGGCAGAATAGCAGCTTTGCATATTTATTAAAATTATTCATAACTGTGAAGCTGCCTAGATGAACTGTTGAGTTCTTGCTTCTTGATTCAGTATATTATCTTGTCCATTTTATCATGGCACTGTAGAAGATATTTTTCCAAATTTTAGAATGATCCATGTAATAGTGTCAGTAGCAGCATCTCCTAAATATATATTTTATCATTTCCATTCTGCCTAATAGGACCTTTTCCATTGATTTTTGCAGAAATAATTTCTCCAAATAACTATAGGTTTCCCCCCCTTAGGGAATACACTTCAGACAAAATCTTTACTATGAAATGTTATTATAATGTCATAAACAGGTATGAAAATATTCCTTATTACCTAAAAATTTAAGCAAGATATGAATTCTTTGAACTTGTAAACATTTATGATCTTAATATGAATTTCATAGAAATCTGAGTTTTTGAGTATTTAGCATGTTGTTATGGTCAGACAATATAGCAGTTTTGGAATTTGGTCAATTTTGGAATTAAACTGCTTCACTTCATAATTTAAGCCTACCATTTACTACTAATTTTATTTAACTTTGTGAGCATTGACTAATTCATCTGTAAATTTGATTGGTAATAGTTTCTGACTTACAGAGTTAGTAGTTAACATATCATAAGTGAACTACGTAGACCTGGGTTAGATACATAGTCACTGTTCATTAAATACCAGTTGCTATAAGTGTTAATGATAATGGTATATTATGGAATGCCACAGAAAGTGGGGATTAGGGTTTTATTAAGAATATATGGTAAAGAGGTATTTTATCTTCATTAACATGACCCTAAACTATTAAAATTTTAGAAAATGTTAAGAAAGAAGAATAAAACTTTTTTGACTGCAATATTAATTACAATAGACTAGAATTCAAAGATGCCTCAGATAATCTATATTAAAGCCCTCTCTTTGTGTGAGTACAAAATGCGAGGCCCAAAAAATTCAGTGATCTCCCTAGGATTCCTCATCGAAGATGACAGTCTCCCAGCTCAAAGTTAAATGCTGCCTGTACCTCAGTGCACCAGCTTATCATTGGAAATGCAATAGGAAATGCCCATTGAAATCCACCCCCCTCCCCCAGATATGCATTGTTTTAAAAACTAAAACAAGTGGTATGTGGCATCCATATGTAACACACCCTCGCACCTCTTTACTTGTCCTGCTGATTATTAATCTTCTGGAAACATCTTTTCATACTGTCAAGGGTCATACAGAAAATGATTGTCCCAACACTAACATCATCCTCAATGAGGACAACAGCTCTGTGTGACTGCCTCCTTGGGACCGTAGCTGAGGTATGGGAGTAGGGACAGAAAAGGGAATGTCTGCAATGTTGTCTGGAGTTTCCCTTGAGATCTCATAAACTTATAAAACTGAAATGAAGCCTTTCTTCCTTATAAAACAGAGTCATGTGTTGTAAGAGATGAATTAGATTCTTCTGGGTTATATATTTTAGCGGGCTCTATAAACTTCTCAATAAAGGAAAGGTCAGTGTTTGTTCCATAAACAGTGTTTGCAGAAACATATTTAACCCCTGTCTTTTTGTGATTCCCAAAGTACATAGTAATTGAACTGCTCTCTCTGAAAGTGCCCCCGTTACCCATCACCTCTCCTAAAAGGTCATACTGCAACCTGGGGGCTGTCTTTCTTTGAGAAACCTCTCTCCAGCTGTGGCTCTGGGACCTGCCTTTCACCAGAGGGAAAAAATGAAAGCACCGATTTCACCTCCTTAACAGCATGGGCTTAGGAGCTTCCCTTTGGCTCAGCTGCTGTCTTGTATTTGTGATTAAACGGAAAAGATTGTCGTCACACCAATTTGTGGAGTGTGCTGAGTGAATCCTTCTGTGTATTGGAGAGACCTCATGTGAAACTGAAAAAAAAAAAAAAAAAAAAAGTAACTGACCTTTGACTGGTGATGGCACAGGTAGTTGTTTCTTCTCTGTGCCTGGTGATTTCTGTGACCTCCTAACTGTCAGCACAGCAACCCAGCCCTCCAGGCTGCCGCCCCACACAGTGAGGGGGCTGGTGCCCTGGGCTCCTCCCACAGAGCCCTGTTGACACTTAACTGAGTAGTATTTTTAACCCATTTTCAAGAGCATTAGGAAGAAATGT
The DNA here is from genome assembly GCA_004024945.1 of Uropsilus gracilis. Lineage (NCBI taxonomy): Eukaryota > Metazoa > Chordata > Mammalia > Eulipotyphla > Talpidae > Uropsilus > Uropsilus gracilis. Next base: position 76,271 of record PVHY01002077.1, on the reverse strand, counting down.
TTAAGAGGTCTGGATGCAGCTCTTTCAGTTGACAAAAGGAGATAACCAAATAAGCAAGTTACAACTTGAAATAGTAATCCATCTTTATTTTCAGTGCTTTTATCTTTCCAGAATAAAGACTTGTCTCTGAGGGCATGGAAAGGGGCAGGATGAGCTGGAGTGTTACAAATGATTCTTTATCCTGTCGAACCAAAAATCAGAGCACCTTTGTTTAGGACAGGATGACTTGGACTGGACCATCATAAATAAATTGTTCAGAGTGACGGTGAACATGTCTGCCTGGCTCCCGTGGCACATACAGATCTAGCAGGAAGATATTTAAAGGTGTCCAGACCACAAGAAATGAAAGCAATAACCTGAGAAACATGAATGGGCTTTTCTTTCTGGCTCCTTTCTGTTTTAAACTGAGCAAATATACTCTCATCCGTTCAATCTAAGGGTTTATTTTGTTTTTTGGGGTTTTTTTTTTTTAATTGCTGAGAAATGCCCCCCAAGTTATTATCATTAGCACAGCTGACATCTTACTCAGTCATGGATTATAATCAAATTTAATCTTCTCTTTAACTTCACAGAATAATCATTCATTTCTTGCTTGATTTCTTTGTTTTCTGTCAATTTTAAAATAGTTGGATAATTGCTTCTAAAGTTTTATTTAATTAAATATTTATGGATTAACGTGAACTGTCAGAAGATGTCTAATTGTAGTCTGGATGTTTGGTTTAAACATACTGAATTTCAACATTATTTTTATTGATTGAGTTCTTTACTGTATTCTAAGGTTTTTTTTAAAAAGTGTGTTTTTTAAGTCACAAAATAGACTTCTTGAGAGAGCTGTGACTAAAATTCATCAAAATTAAGATACCCAAGAATTTATGATGAGCTAAATAGTTTAGAATGTGTAATTAAAGAGCAGTCAAAAACTGACTTTGTAATTTTATTAGGAAAGTACCTTTATAAAATTTTTAAAAGACTTCACTATATAATTAATAAAAATAAAAACTAACTTCTTAGCTTACTACTTACATGTAATAGTAGTTTATGGTGTCTCAAATAAATACTGGTTCATGAGTTTTCTAGAATTTGCTTCATTAGAAAAAAAAATTAACCACTGTTTTCCAAAAATTTTCCCCCCCAAAAAATCACCAGTGTTTCTCAAAGAGAGCTGCTACTTGTGGACACGATGCCACATGAATAAAATGACCAGTGAGAATGCTTTGTCTTCAACTTATGAAGATGAGGTTGTCATTCTGACAAACGGTTTCGATTACACCAGCTGTCCACGTATTGCAGCATGCTTGTGGTGTAAATTTTGTAGTTTACAAAAATGGCTTTATTTCTCTAAGTCTTGACTAATTTGGTCAACTAGTTTTAGCAGTTTCTGTAAAACATATACAAACAAAGAAAAGAAACCCATTGGTTAGAGAGATATATAGATAAAAAAGAAAAGTATCAAGTAAGTTTCTGGGAACCAAATATTCAGAGCACCTTCCCACCATGAAAGATGGCATGAAGGATAAGCTTTTAGATATATTATTGAGCTTGTAAGAGAACAAGGGAACCTTAAGTCTGTTACATATTTTTAAATCAAAGAGGCATGGTAACCAGACCTGGACTACCCAGTGGTAAAGCCTGGATCAGGGACTCACAGCTTACCTGCCTTGTAGAAAAAGGCGTGAGTAAACCTGGGGTCTGGGTAAAGTTGGAGAACAAAGCATGAAGCACTCTTGCAAAGCTAACATACATAAAGGCTCTACCCTCTGAGCAAGTCAGAGCTGGGGGGAAAAAATTAGCTCACTGTGAAAGCAAGCAGATGAAGAGATCCATTTTTACTACTGTTAAAAGTAGAAGAAAAATAGCAGTCACCATAATCCTTACCTTTCCTGAAAATTTGCTATGTATTTTTTTAGGGTTTTTTTTTTTTTTTGATAGTCTGGGGTGTAAATTTATAATTCCTTCAGGGTCTTGGAAACCATAGCCTAAAAATATTAACTAACTAGCAGGTTTCCCAGATCAACAGAACTCTGTCACCTGATAGAGTTAATACTTTCCTTGAGAGAGGATTTATGCTTAAAAATCCAGTTCCCTGAGAATCCTACAGATTTAACTACAGTGGTTACTATAAAAAAAAAAAAAAAAAAAAATTCAACAAAGCAATACAAGAATTACCAAACAGAAAATAATATAAGCCAAAATTCATGAGAGTCAAAGAAACAATAAAATTTCTGATCCTCTGTGCCTTGTGGCCCTGGGATGCTGAATACTGAATATAAAAGAAATGTGTATGAAATGGAGTAAAGAGCAGCAATAAGAGACCCTTAAAAGTGATTGAAAAGATTTGAAAAAGAACCAGATAGAATTACAAAAACTTTAAAAAAAATTTCATTCTAATTAAAACACTAGGTAAATGGGTTAAACAGATGATTACACAGAACTGAAGAGAGCTTGAGTGGATTGGGAGATCATGGAAACAATTACCCAATGTGGAACAGAGAGACAAAGGAAATGAAAATATAAAGAGTAGAATACAAGAATGATACAATAAAGGCATCAAACATGTCTATTTGAAATTCCAGAATGTTAAAAAATGGAAAATAGGAATATTAAGAGCTGTGAAGGATCTGAATTTTTACCGTAAATAATACAAATTTTATTTGTAGTTTGCTAAGTTGACTTACTACAATTTTACGGATGCTCTTTTGAAGGTACAAGAGTCCTACATCAAGCATAAAGGACTTTATTACAGCAGCAATAAGCGGCATGAACTTGATGTTCAAGTCAGTTTCTATCACCCTCTTCACGTAGGGGTGGACACTGGGTATGCAGTGAATCTCACTCAAAGACAGCTGAGTTTAGGAGTCCATGATAGTTTTAAATGGGCTCTAAGCAAATCTGCTCTTTACCTAGGAGGGAGGCATTATCTTTACTCCAGAGAACAGTAGACCTATCTGTTCTGTACCCCACAGGGACACAACCTTTATCTTATAAGGTTATTTACTCTAGAGATATCTTGAAAAATTATCCAGAAGGTAGGCTGTCAGGGTCTTTCCTCAAAAAAACAACGCAGAAGAGTCCCATGAAAAATTGCCATTAGTGGAGAAACAATTTGAGATATAAAGACAGAATTTCCCAGAAAATGTCGAGATTAGAATCCTCTACAGAAGAAACACAGTGTATGTCAAGCAACATAAATAAGTGCATATTTATATATGATGGGACTCTGACTATCAAGGACAAGTAAGACATTAATTGACAGTCTGGTTCTATAATTATTTGAAAGGGAGAAGGATCAGAAGTAACCAACCCCTTGCTAAGGACAAACTGTTACTGGGCAGACTGAAAGGTACCCCTGGACTCTCCCATACTTGGACATTATAAAGGGATTCTGCCATCCTCTGCATAAAGGCAAAGCATACTCTTAGTGTGTAAGAAATTTAATAATTAGTGTAGGAAGAAGAGATAGAATATGCTTTCACATTACAATGTTACTCATCCCCTTATGGGTAAATCCAGTAAGCACGATTGGCCCAAAGTGGGACTGCTGATGCCCAAAAGCTTGCCACAAGTCTAACGAACCTTCTGACAGGGAACCACAGGAAAGGGGCAGAAGTGGCCAGGCAAGTCTAGGACAGAGAGAGTAAGATCAAAGTACAAATCTAGGTAACAGCTGCCATATTCAGTCTTTCCATGTGCCTTCCCCACACATCTCTTCCAAGTGTTTCCTTCCATGTCCTTCAAATCCCTGGTGCAAGTCAAGAAGCAAGTGTCACTACTCCATGTATCTCTGTGCTCAGCTTGTCTCTTCCTGTGTCTTTGTTGGAGAGTTGTCTCCTTCAGAACCAAAGTTGGAGATGGGGATGCCTTGCCTCGTAGAGATGAACGTCTTTATAGGGTTGTCATAATGGAGAAGTGTGATATTAGAATATTCTTGTAAGGAAAGACAGGGACCAATGGAATAGGATAGAAAGCCTACCCATAATCCAATGTATATGTGTAAACTTGATCTATGACAGGATGAGTGTTGCATATCAATGGGGAGAAGATAAATTGTTCAATAAATCCTATAGTTACAAGAATATGTGTGGAGAAAAAAAATAAAGCCAGATTGTGATATACATAGCAAATTTATTCTAGGCCATTAAATATTTAAATTATAATTTTAAGATGTAAGAAATTTATAGAAAATTCATTCTTTTAAAAAATAAGGATAGGAGATATTTTTTATTACCTCAGAGTAGGGAAAAATTTCTTAACAGTAGACACAAAAGAAGCACAAACTGTGAAGAAAAAAACCTGATAATTCAGCTACATTAAATTTTCTCCTTGTCAAAGGATACTTAACCAATTTAAAATGTAAGTCATCTCTGGGAAAATTAATCTACAGCATATATCACTAACAATGATTAGGCTCTAAAACAGATAAAAAGTATATATGAGCAAAATAAATAATGGGTTAAAGGTATGAACAAAGACCTCAAAGAAAAAAAATGAACTGCTAATACATAGAGAAAAGTGGTAAGCCATATCAGTAATAAAACAGAAAACTACAAATTAAAACCACAGTGATACCATGCTGTCTACCAGACTGGCACAGTTAAAATTTGGAACAATACTATTTATGGACAAGAATGTGCAGCCATGGGAATTCTTATTTTTCAGCTAGTCTAGTAGATGAATACAATCATGGATGGATGGATGGATGGATGGATGGATGGATGGATGGATGGATGGATGGATGGATGGATGGATGGATGGATGGATGGATGGATGGATGGATGGATGGATGGATATAGATAGATAGATAGATAGATAGATAGATAGATAGATAGATACACACAGGTGAAAATTTAACAAAAATGTTGCCCACTTTTCTTGTCAAGCACCATTACCTTTCAAGTCAAAATAGTCTCAGGTCAAACTTCGAAAACTGGGATATTTTCAAGGGGGAATCTGCAGGTACCAATAACATGAGGTGGTTTTCTATGTTTTTTGGTATTTTTGTTGTTTGCTCCCAACCCCCAAAGTTAAAAAGAATTTTAAGAATAATCCTCTAAAATATATTGTGCTTTTTATTTCTACCATCACTGAAGTTGACAAATTAATTGTCATACAAAATTAAAAACTAAAACACAAGATTATTATTATTAGGGGAGGTGGAAAAAATAAACTATTATTAGACTAAAGGAAAGACGGGATTAAGCCACCAACCACTGAAATTCTTCGTGTTTGAGGAAATGAGAAATTATGTCACAATGCCTGATTATCCACTAGAAAAGTCTTAATGGAGAGCATCATGCCTGTCTTGGAGTAAAGGAGAAGGTTCACAGAACTTGATGTACGTGAACTGTCTGTTGAAATGACTTTGGGGGCAACTGAGATGTGGAAGAGCAAGATTCATTCTCTGAAGTCTATTTATATAAACACAAAAATCTAACTTAGAATATTAAAGTCTATCTAGAATTTGAGTATCTTATGGTAATACTTTTTTAAAAAAATGAGAAAAAACCCCACAAAGCTAAAAGTCTAAGGTAGACTTCATTGGCTATGTTAGCTAGTGCTTTTCAATTCTTGTTACAAATAATTTTCTGTATCTACTGAGGTATCCATGTATATACTCTTCTTAACCCCAGTCTATTTATTCAGAAATTGTTCAGGCTTGAACTAACCTAGTTAGCCAATTCAGCTACCTGCCTAGTCAGATAAGCTAAAGGAAATGTTAGGAGTTCCATCATTTGGGGAGAAATTTCCCAACTCAGATTTAAATACTTGTCAAACTTTGCAGCCATAGACTAGGTCTGAATCAATATTCCTGCCTGGAAGTCACATAACCTCTGTGAGAGATTAATGTGGTTACTGTGGGACCCTGTGTTCTCCATTAACTAAGTATGTGCACTTGTCATTCATATTTTGTTTTTAGCTTGTTACACTGACAGTAAAATCTCTATGGAATAAAGAACCAGTTTTCTGAGGGAATGAAGCTATGTAGTATTTGCATATTTCCAGGATTTAAAGTGAAGGGTGTTTTTCCTTGAAACATTATTTATCTGTTTGGTTTTTCTATTCGTATGAAACAGAAAAACATCATTCACAGCTAATCAGATGGCTGTCTCTCGTTTTGTTTCTTTTTGATTGCTCATTTTGTTGATTAAATAATAGAAAAATTTTTTGTTGAAGGACATATTTTCAGAAATTTTTTTGAGAAGCCTCTATAAAACTCAACTTCATTAATAATGTCTTTATTAGCAGGATAGTGTAATCTAATCCTGTTAGGTCAGGTAAATTGTTCCAGCTTCAGATACTTTATTAGGTGTATGCTTATGTACTGTTGGCTGGCTAAGAGTATAGAGAAAGGAATTCTGAGGCTACCGAAATAAAAAAATCACTTATTTAAATGTTAATTTTATAATATCCCCACCCTACAACCACTAACTAAAACCTTAAATGGAATACTAAATGGTTTTCCCTTTATTTTATACAGAAGTCATAATGCTCTTGACAAGAAAACAAGGAAACAAATTTGCAACCTCATTTGCAATCACAATGACTATAAATAAGGGAGTGCCTCAACATGGGCTGAGAACGGTGGTGCAGCAGTGTGACTGGAAGCCATTTGTATACATTTTTTTATGATTCCTGAAAAAAATGTTAGGGCAACAGAAAATGTAATCACCCTCATTTCATAGAAAAACAAACTGAGGTTTAAACTAAGTTATTTTGCCTCAGTCATGCCAGTCTGAGTAACAGAGCCCAGCTTTGAACCAGAATCTGATTTCCAAGTCCATGCTTTTAAGCGCCACACTTCTCCGTCTATACTTTTTGGTTGTTGTTTTATATTATTGCTAATAATTTGCTAATACATTTTCTTGCTTTTCATTTTTCATTGTAGAAGAAGATACAAACTTCATTTGAGAGAAAATTATAAAGATTGTCACATTTAAATTGAAATAAATGATTCATATCAACATTTTATCCTCTAGTACCTATTGACTAAGCATTAGATATTCTTTTGCTATTTTACTAAATAATGCAAAAATGCAGATATCGATTTGGGGTAAAGAAAGGTGCATCCACAACTAAGATGATGAATCCACAACAGCTAAGAATCTGTGCATGTGTGTGTATTAAGTTGGGAATAAGCACAATGAGTCAAATTATTTGTGCTTTGTTGTCACACTGAGTCCTTTAGGATAAGCAGAGTAAAGAGAAGGAATAGAAAGGCATTATTAGTATTTTTTTAATTTATTTGATATTTTTTCTTACATTGTTGTAGTCCCCATGTTTATATCTCCTGCCACTTTATCACCCAAAAGCATTATTAATGCTGAGTCTAGTGTGTTTAAGAATTTGAGCAGTCTGAGTGGAAACAGACTCTAGGGCTAGTCTTGGTATCCCTAAACTTTGTATCACCTTTGGGTTTGATGAACATAGTGAAATCTCTTAAGGATTCTCACTCTTCCCCACTTTTTATAGCATTTTCACAAAACATGCCCCAATAATTAATTAACAGGAAATACAGTTTTATCAGTCATTTTCTTCCTCCTCTGCTAAAATCAAGTATAGTAACTTCAACTAAATCATGATAAAAAAATACTGAAATAAAGTTGTCCTCCATATTGCTAGTCAAAGAGCATTTTGACTGGAAATATTTAGCTGATTTGTGTTTGTATACTCAAGTATATCTCATTGCAGATGTTCAAACTAATGAATGAATGTTTAAGAAAAAAATTCTTGATCATTTTAGTTCATGTGCTTCAGTGGTCCCTCCTGTGTGGGGGCGAGGCAGGGAAGCCTCCTCACTGCTATATGAAGTAACAGTGGTTTTTCTTTTTATGTTTCTTTTTATGTGCATACACAATATGCACACAGAGTATTGTTTTGTGAGAATTCTGTGTAGGAGTCATAGAGATCTATTTGTATCCCAGCTCTTTCCCAATTGTTTATTCTTAGGCTTATCACTGAACTATTCTGTGTATTTCATCAACTTTAGAATGGGGACACTATTAATAGCTGCTATAATACAGGAGCTTGTTTATTAAAAGTAGATAGCACATGTCAGAGTTACGCAAATGTGAGGCTTTTCGCTCCCCTTTTCCCTTATTCCATAAGTAGTTTGAACCGTTAAAGGGATGTTTTCCCCCCAGTGGTGACTCAGAATTTAGTGATTTGTCTCTGTCCTGCTCTTAGTTTCCCCCTAGTTTCTCTCCCTTTTTAATTTTTTAAATTCTTTTAAAATACTTTTAAAAGAAAGCAGTTTTAAAACTTAATAATAGAACTTAGTTTTTGCACCTGATGTATTAAAACAAGCCTATATTGGCACATATTATTTTAGATTTTTTAATTGATGTGTGACTTACGTGCATTATAATAAATGTACAGATATTAAGTATGTAGTTCCCTGGGTTTTAACAGTGTATATATTTGTATAACTAGCATTGCAGTCCAAGATAGAGGAAGTTCTCAATGCCCTGTAAAAACTTGTTGATGTTTGGGTATGATTCTTTATTTACCTGCAGTGGGGCAGGTGAATCATGCCTTATATTATCAGTGCCTCTTCCTTAGCTTTACATGCTTTTTGAGTGGAAGGAAGTTTGCTTGCTTTTTCTACAAATTTTCCTTTTCATCTAATGTGTCTTTCCATTTCTAACAGCTGCTGGCAATATAAGGTTTAGTGCTGTATAAGTTGGCCTCTGAAGAGGTCACTTATTAAAGATCGTAAAGGTTCCATATTAAATGCTAATACACTAGTGTTGCCTCTGAAATGTATTTTACATTTACCTTGCTCCTACCATTACCCTGATTTTATGTAAATTTTAGTATGTAAGTTCTTTCTACCCTCCCTCCTCCACCCAAAAAAAAAATTTTTTTTAATTAAAATGTAGTAAAAATCTGGGAATTGTCAGTTTTAGGAAATACTCTTCTTCATAGGCAAGCCAGCCACTCCTGGACTGAAATAAAATTGAAATAAATTTTGCTTGCTTGCTTTACTGTTGTAAATACATGAGTCTTTTGGAAATGAAAAGTTTCCATTTTGTACTTAAGTCAATTATTTGTGATTTTTAAGAACTTTCCTTTGCTGTATAAGCTATCCAAAAGTTAAATTTTTAGAATGCTATTCAAAGTTGTTAGCTGTTGTCCTGTTTTTTACTCTTTGAATAAGTTACCTAAACTTATAATTTTGGGTTATTTTCAAATAAGCATTACTTAATAGAACTGTTTAAGAAAGTAAAGTGTTTGTTCCACCTTCCCTCTGTATTTACACCTCTTGGATTTTGCTTTATGAGCAGCAAAGGAAACTGTCACATTCTGCTGTAAATTGAAGCTTTTAATAACTATGTCTGTTCTACAACATTTGTCAGCTTTGAATATTCTGTCAGTAGAAAATAAAAATAGCAGGGAAACTCAGCAGCAGTGACACTGAGAATTTATCTACTTATGCTAAAGGAAGGTAAAAAAATATAATCTTGAACGATGAGCATTCGGCATTTTTCCTTCAAATAATGTAAATTTGAACTGACTCTTCCTTGAATAAATTTTAGATGACGAATCAGCAAAATGAATGAGTGAATAAGTTTCATCATTAAACATGGGACACCTTTTAACCTAAGAAGAAGAGAATAAAGAGGTTACCCAGATCATTGATTCAATCATATGCGCCTTGTTTGCCATGAGTTTGACAAATAAGTTTTATAACTGCATAAAAAGAGACATGATGGCAGTAGTAAAAACTTTCAGGCACACAGCATTTAAATTTTTAAACTATTTTGTAGTAAAAATTGATGTGCAGAAGATCATCGTGTATATGTGACAATAAAAAATTAATTTATCTAATAAAGATGATTCAAGTAAATCAAATCTAAATAAATTCCATAGTCCACATTTTTGTTTGTAAATTGTATGTGTCAGTTATAAATATTAAAAGCATGAATGAAATATACATTATGAAAAATTCACTGTGCTCTCTTTTTTAGATAAAAGCATAAAAAGTTTTTCAGGACTGTTGTTTGTGGCTGATTTCAGTGAATTTCAAGTTAGCTCTTGCTATTGTGCCTCCTTTTTTCTTCGCCTGTCTACGTGCAAGTCTTTTAAACAAGACGATCATTATCTTTATCATTTGCAGTGAACATTTATGAAGCACCTACTGTGTTCCATGTTCAACAGATAGTAGATTAACACTATACTAGTCAGCACTGACCAAGGAAGGCTACTAAAGTTGCACTTAGTCAAACCTCTCCTGTAACAAAAAGATGATTAATGAGACCATCTGAATTTGCTTACTCCCCTGTCAACCTTTTGACATGCCTGCAAATAACAGAAAATTTTAAAAAATAGCCAAGATAAAGAAAGGGTCTTTGCTTTTACAGACTGGATGTGCCTGCATGTTTTAATTTGTTTTTGTATTAGAATCATTGTACTATTACAGATTGAGCCTGAGGGACAGAGCAAATTAATTATTGTCAAAATTAATGATATAATCACATGTGTGTGTAACTTTACAAAGCACTCTACAAGTGTGTTTTTCGGAAATAGAAGTCTATATGAGAGGGAGTGAAATTTGAAAAGAATTTAAAATGCAAGGGATTTCGATTGTATTTTTTAAGTAAAAGCCTCAAAATAGTGTTTAATACTGTAATATTTTTGAAAGTTGCAAGTTGAGAATTGACCTTATCACTGTGAGTCTGTTTCCAATAAATGCCCTTTTATATCTTATGAAATTTCATTTTAAACAAGATTATGATTTCAGTAATATTGGAGTTTTAGTTAACAGTAATTAATTGTGAAAACAGTTGCGGTTTCATGCTGAATTTAGTACAGGATTTAATGTCTTCCCCTCTCCCCAACCCCCCAACCCCCACTATCTCCCTGGAAGTAGATAAATAGATGTTAATTCTACTCTTAACATCCTCCACCTTGCATTCTAGTTTGTAATACAGTGTTAACAAAACCTCTGAGTAATTTTATTTATTTTTGAACTTCTCTTACATAGGAAAGTTAAAATTTTTGTTTGTTTTTGTTTTTAGTCACTGTGATTTAAAGTACCTCCTCAGGATTTACAAACTGTGTCTTGCTTCTTTTAGGCAGGGTATTTCTTTTTCCATACTGATAAGATTGATTGTCTTTGGATGTGCTTTTTCTTTTAATTTCGTTAATTGATTTGGATAAATAAGTTATACAATTGTTTGGATATAGAAGAAATGAGATGCATATCTTAGAGAAGGAGAGTAATTTAATTCTCAGTTTTCACACATGCTGAGTATTGTATCTTCCTGATTCATAAGGGCTACTTCTAATCTGCATTTTGTTAGGGTGTTTGTCTTGCTTATGAATAAATTTGAGTGAAAAACCTTTTAAGTTAACACTACATTGGTGACTTAAGAAATAAATTAAAACTCAAGATGGGGATTGTTTAAATCTTTGATTAAGTGATTTCATGAACTTCTGTAATTTTTAAAAGAAATATTTAAATAGATTTCCCTTAGCTATTTAAAAGTCAAATAGCATTTCATTGCATAGAACATCTAGTAGAAAAAGGGGGGGGGGGAATTCTGTAGAAAAGTCTTCATTGCAAACTAATGAAATCTGAAAATCATCTGCCCTAACTAATGCTTTGATAATTTGTGACAGGCAGATTATTTCATTTTTCTCTTCCCACTGTTTCCTGTTCTTAATAGCTAAGCAAAGTTATTCATTTCAAACTGTATTTAACAGTAAAATGTGAAGCAGGGAAACTCTTACTATAAATCTTCTGTATGTATTCCAGGTACATGGAATTCCTGGGCAAGCTGTTACTTTTAAGTATAAAATTAAATTTTGAATTTACTCTTTAATTTCAGAAAATTTGACATTCTGTTGTTTGTTTTAGCCATCTGTATCCCTCCCTCACTGTCCTTTCCACACTACTTCCTCAATCAAGTTATAATCTTGACAAATTGGAGATTTTTGACTTCTGTTTTTGTAACTAACTCCAATTCAGAGGCTTGTAACAACTATTGCTGCATCTTCAGAGGTTGTAGAGCAGTAAGCAGTTGATCCAGAGTCAGCAAGTTTCTGAGCAGCTGAGCCTTTTTGAGAAATCAGATTTGCTAATCTTGATTGTTATAACTGCCTTTGTTTCCCTCAGTGACTTAGTCCCTGAGAGACTGGAGAAAAAAACAAATCCGACTTCCTTCTGAAACAAGCACATAGTTTAGTGGCCATGGCGCTTGCTTATATGCTAAAGAAAAGTCCGGTGTTAAAGAGCTCACATACATTGTTGGTTTTATTGTTTTTTGGCTTTATTGAGTTTTAATTCACATACTGTGTAATTCACCCATACAGCGTGTACAGTTCAACGACTTTTAATATCTCTCTCCACAATTACACAGTATTTTCATTACCCTAAAGAGAACCCCCAACACACTCATTTTTAGCATCATCCTCAATCCTTTTTGCAGCCCCTCACAACTACTAATCTACTTTCTGTCTCTAGATATTTGCCTGTTGTGGAAATTTCATATAAGCAGTGTCATACAATGCATGGTTCTTTATGGCTGGCTTCTGTTAATTCAGCATAAGCTCTCAAGGTTCATCCATGGATTAGTACCTCGTTCCTTTTTATGGCCAAATAATCCCTCTTTGTGTGGTTATACCACATCTTTTTATTCTTCATCAGTTGATAGATAATTATATTGTTTCCATATTATTGTCTATTATGAATAATGCTATTTAAAACATTTTGTGTGCAGCTTTTTGGAGAATGCTTGTTTTCAGTACACTTGGCTATATGCCTAAGTGTGGAGTGACTGGGTCTTACAAGAACTCTGTTATTGACTATTTGAGGACCTGCCTGTCTGGTTTTAAAGTCCCTGTCCCATGTTACACTCCCCGCAGCAATGTATGAGGGTCCAGTATCTCCACATCAGGGCTAAAACATGTTGTTATCCATCATTTTGATTATTGCCATCCTGTGGGTGTAAAATGGTATCTCATTATGTGTTTAATTTGCATTCCCCTAATGGCTGTAATATTGAGCATCTTCATGTGCTTATTCCCATGCTTTAATTTTGTTACAATATCTTACAAACTGATGCTCACCACCATAGCTCCTGACAAAACTAGCAGCTACCAGCTTGCACTGTGTCTGATGAACCTCTGAAGCTGGGACAAGTTCTGGCCTCTTTCTCAGTGACATCCAGGGTAGAATGAAGAACAGAACCTTGTTAACAAATAATGAAATAAAGTCTGTGGGTGGGTGTGATGAAAGTTACTCGTATCAGAGAACAATGGGCTCTTAAGGACAGACGGATTAAGTCTACTATATTTTTGTCAGAAATCGTCCAGATTTCACCAACAGTGATGGCAGAGCCAGGGAATATCTGGTATGGTTTACCTGTGAGCCATTGTGTTTCTGGCATTAAACCATGAAGGGAATTCAAGGGTGGAAAGAATCCTTCTAATTAAGAGTGAGAGTGTCTGTTTAGGTCCTGATTCTTGACAGTGAGGATGTTTTAAGCCACACGTAACATAGCCCACCTACCTGGTGTCTTCCTGCTTCACCACAACCCTCCTGACTGAGAGAGCTTTCACATATCAGGCAAGACAGGGCAAGATAGACAAAGCCACTCAACAATAACTGGGCCTTTTTGGTCCCGAAAATACCTTTGTTGCTTTTATTTATGAATGCACCTAAGAATTTAAATGCCTGGTTACTCTTCTTTAAAAATTACCTTTCAGGGAATGGGAGTCTGGAAAAAAAAATTTACCTTTCAGGAAAATACGTAATTTGTAATCTTCAATTTATGAAACAGGAAATGACCTCCCCAAGTCCTTTGCATCTATAAAAGCACATTTTTCTTTTGGAAAATGAGTTACTAGTTCTGTCTGATTGAATGTTTTGCTTTTTTCATGTTTTATTTTTTTATTCTTTTTCTTTGTGATAGCTTTCATAATGGTTTTGGAGAAAAAGATTAGCTTCTGAGGATTATGCAAAGAAAATCACCTTGTGTACCTTTTCTCACCAAGAATACCTTTCACAAACTCTCCAACATAGACTTAAAAGATATCCTGGAAAAATGTCTTTCAGCACTCTTGACCAACACAAATTCTTATTTATGTTTGCTAAATTTCAGACTCTGCTAAGATATTTTAGAAAACCATATACAATGTTTGTATCCTTCGGTTATGACATTTTATGGCTTAAGGAAAAAATAGATTTGTATCTTGAAACTTCTAGAAGCTTTCTAACATCACGGCACCCCCTCAAATATATGGTGAGGAATATTGAAAAATAACTCTGTTAACTATGGTCTTTCAATGTCTTTGCTTCTTATTTTTCTAAACATAAAATTAGATTAGAACAAAGGGTTTTGTGGGATGCTTTCATGAAAAAATAGGCCATTGCAGAAATGACACAAAATAATTAAAACTCAGTTCTTTATAATAGTGTTTTCTTAAACACTATCAGAATATATAATTTTGCTTAAAAACCACTTTTATTTATAGCAATGAGAAAACTGTCATTCTGAGCCCCTTCTGCTATATTACCCTGTATGTAGTTCACCATAATTTTTCACCTTCTTTTTTGCAGACGTATTTAACATGAGCAAATTAGAACATAGCACTCTACATGTCAATTAATTCCTTACAGACTCCAAAAAAGTCTGATTCAGATCCTAGCATGACTACCTACTTAGTGCTATGACCTTGAGCGTGTCCATTATCTTCTCTTACATCCCAGTTTGCTCTTTGGTAGCATGTGAAATCAGCAGTAGTATATACATCTTAGGGAACATAGGACCTGCTCTATGGTGCATACCAACTATAAAACCTGCAGTTGCTGTCTGTAATTAAATCTACTTTAGTGCAAAAGGTCAGTGTTTAAATTCAGATCCTTTAGACTATCAAGAAACATTTTTTGTTGTGCTGATGACTCACTCTGGAAACATGAACTTCCTATATAATTTGTAAGTCATCTCCATCTGGATGTGTAGTGGATAAGTTGTTGAAAATAATTACACAGTTTATATTTATTGGGGGCTGGGTATGTGGCAGGCACAGCTGGGGCATGAAGGGGCTGGGCATGTTCCAGGCTCAGCTGGGGGTAAGAAGCAACTGTACTTCTATTTTCTAGTTTAACTTAACAAAAGCCTTAAAAGGCAGATGCTCTGTCTCTATAGTCTCAATTTGGAAACTGAGGCTCAGAGAAGTTAGGTGACTTAACCAAGGCCCCATAGATCATACAGGTGGTATTGGGATCCGTAGCTACATCATCACTTTTCAAATTGATCACTTTATTTTATTTGCATGAGTGATTTATGATACAGAAGTTGTCATTTTAATTACTGAAAGGAGGTGAATTAAGGTAATAAGAATATATCATATATTTGTACCAAACCTAATTTTTTATGTAAATTTTCTATGAACGATTCATATAATAAGTGGTTCATTTGTGAATGATACCTTGGTTCATATGAAACTCAGCTGACTGATTTGGTGAATTCTTTAGTGTACAAACATTATTCCTGCAAATTTTTACATCCTTAAGTCTCCATTAGCAATCCAGTCTGAAGTAAAGGGTAGCCATCATTTCAAAGGCAGTCATAGTATTCTCTTTCCAGTAACATTACACCTATCATTGTTTTCTATAAATTACTTGTTTGACATCGTCCAGACAAATCTACATGACCTGTTTGGCTGAGAATATTGAACTGACTTTTCATCCTGATTTCTGATGCTTAAATTAATCAGTTCTGTATATATTATATACTTTCCTCTATGACAGTATCTCTGAATAACCATCTTGTGTTGTAAATACCTTCATTATTAAATTACTGATCACTTTTTTTGGTCTCCTGAGAAAATTAAGCAGGAAGTACATGTCCTAATCAAAAGGGATATTTTTTGCCTCATAGAATTAATATTTTAATCTTAAAACATTGGTAAGTTTTTATTTTGGCTTATTTAAAGCATAGGCTTGAGGTTTACTGTGCATAAATTATACCCTAATAAGATAAATGTCACTTAAAAAAATAAAGGAAATCATAAATATTTGTAATCTCAAGACCAGCAAAGAATCATACAAGTTCCAAATAGAGAATTTAGTAGGATTTTATTTTAGATAGTGGTTAATCTTTTGGAAATTGGTTAATAAATTAGCCTTCAAGAATAACATTTTTTAAAAAGGAAAGAGTAAGGTTCTAATTGTTCATAACACTGATGCTCTTTTAGAACCAAAAATGTTTCTTTATTTACCAATCATATGAAAATGTGCCATTTTGGGCTATAATTTCTGACCAGAATATTTCAAACAATAGGAAGTAGCTCTTCCCTTAGCACATAGCAGGCAGCCTGTGGAACATCACTAGTGGAAAAATTTGAGAGCCCGATTCTGTAGTTGGTAGGGGACTCTAGTTAACTGAGTCCAAAGTCAAAAACTGACAGTGATTTAGTTCCTCTCTCCAAGAAGACCTCTGTGGATTGCCACAGAGCAGCACTGTATTTTTCTACAGCTTTTCTGGTTTGCCAAGACCTTGATTTTCTAGACCATCAGTATAATATCTTAGGCATCTTTCCCCCATCCATTACTTGTCTGCCTTTGCATGTATTAATGCTTTTTACTAAAAATATTTCTATGTAATTTTTTATCACCAGGTAAGGTGTAAAATTATGAGGAAATCAAAATTAGACTAGATTCAGACTGATGTCCATGCTCAACACCATCATTTGTTCATACCCCACCCCTGCCCCAATCCCCCCCAAAAAAATCCAGAGCAGGATATTTTTGTAAACATGTAAGACTGAGAGTGAGCTGTAAACTGCTCTGCTAGGCCTTCGAAGAATCACCCCAGACAGTGACTTATACTAGTCACTTACAGGAAGCCCCTGTGCCAGCCATGGAACCTTCTAGCCTCTTTCCCAAGTGGGGCAGCTTTCTGGTCCCTGCCCCTGATCACAGCCAGAGTACACATCCCTCTGGCTGTGTTGGAGGGTTTGCCCGTGAAGACAGGCAGGATTGCTTTGGGTGCTTCTTACACATGGATCTGGGAGGATTATCTTCCAGTGGCTTTAAAGGAAGTTTAAGAAATATTCAGACTTTTGAGCCTGAAATTCACATTTCTGGAAGGAGAGACCAGGTATTGGTGATAGAAATCTGGTCTGTGTATTTCAGAGAGCCAGACCTGCTCATGGACAGATCCAATCCTAAGTCCTTCCTCTGTGAATACCCTAATGAAGATGTCTCTCAACAACCACTATGGGGTAGGATGTGTATTTAAGTAACTCTTAAAAATTCTCTCTGCTTTGAAGGGAAAAACCTGTTAACATATGCAGTTGGTGAAAGGCCTTCCTGTCAGCTGATTGACTTCTCTTTGTGGTTCTCCACAGCCCTGATTTCATTGGTGGTGGTGGTGGGAAGATAACGGGTGTCTTCCTGCTAATGTTTTGCTGTGAGAGTACCCATTGGTCGTCTCCATTCCTTCAATAGGCTGCATTGACTGAGTACCTACTTTACATTCCCAGCAAGCCCTCTGATGAACCTAGAGGTGAAGATAGATATGTTCCCTATGAATGGTGTAATGAGGAAAGGCAGACACAACTAATTAAGCAATCTTATGAATAGTTGTATGTTAGAAACCATTGTGAGTATTGAAAAGAAGATGCATACTGTTCTCCAAGAACTGTAAGGGGACCATAGTCAAAATTCTGAAAACTGCCAGAAACTAGTGTGTTAAAAGAATGAGAAGGGAACCCAAGTAGAAGCCTTGAAAAACATTATCGACAAAGAAAGCCACACAGGCAAAGGCCCTGTGGTAGCAGAGGCAACTGAGCAATTTTTCTCAAGAGCAAAGGGAAATGGCAAGTGTGTGTTGGAGCAGGGGTGGGAGTTGATCAAATTTGCTTTTCACAAAAATCACTTTTGATTAGGCCTATAGAATGGAGCAAGGGGCCAGTAGAATGGGAGAGACCTATAGCCCTGGGCCATCTCAGTGGCTTTTATGAGACACATGTAGTTTGGGGGATAAAATGTCATCAACCTCTTAATGAAGAGGTTGAGGAAATTATTTCTAGTTTAGATTTGTGAAACTTACATAATTGGGTTAAGAGGAAATATAAAATGCTTTTAGGGGCTGTGTTTTCACCATAAGCAAAATAAATACGGGTTTTAGACTTGAAAGTATAAAAATGAACTCAGGACAGTTCAAAATAAGCAGACTCCAGCAAGCCTTGTGTTTTGTCCCACTGCTCCTCCTGTCTTTCCTGCCCCCCCCCCCCCCCCTCTC
>PVHY01002077.1:0-57920 GCA_004024945.1 Uropsilus gracilis | reverse complement strand
GTCTCATTTATATTAAAAGCATACAACTTCCAAGCACTTATTTTCAACTTGCTGGTAAGATAAAACATGAGCTAGCTTGGTTGTTTCTGGGTGCTAAACTGAATGTCTGCATGAATTGCAGTATTGCTGTAAATATTTCCAGGCACAGACAGGTAGATGCAATAGGAAAAACTAGAACAAATTCTTAGGATGCCAATATTGTCACAAAGTCTCCATGTAGAATGAAGTTGTTTGACAAAGTGTTTCCCTGGTGATTTGGCTGCAGATGAAAATGTCTTCAGCAATAAAATTCTGTGCTTGAGTTTCAGCTCTGTGCTCTCATCAGTCAGCAAATGACATATCAAGGATCTTTTTTGCTGTATTAGTTAATATGTTGGCAGAAATATGTGAAACATTGTTATTCCTCTCGATTTCTGTGCATGGATTTTTTTCTACCTTTAAACACATTAATTTTGCCAAAATATTTGCTAGCTATAAATCTATTATTAATCAATAAGGTTGCATTAGAATAGAAATAAAAAAGTTTTGATTATAAGGGTTTCGTAGTTACCAGTACTAGAAGACTTATAACCGCAAGAGTTGCTGTTTAGCCATTGTTTGCCAATAGTTTTAAGGAAATTTAAGAGTTGGTAAGGCAATTAGTGATGAAGCATATTTTAATTATAGTAGCTGGATAAGCTGCATACAGCTTTATGGATTAATACATTATTGTGTAATAGGTCACAATCACGTGTGATTTTAATCACACTTCTTGTTGTAGCCAGTTTTATTAGCAGTGCTGTTTTATGACTTAATAATTTATACATAATGAGTTCAGAAGTTCCATTTGCGTAATATAAAAGAAATAATTTACTCCATACATTACCACTCATCAAGAGGAGCAGAGTCCTTCAAGATCACAAGCAAATAACTATCCAAGATCATTTTGCATTAAAGGATACTTTTAATAATGAGATCATTTTGCATTGGATTGTGTTATTTGGGTTTCACAAAGTCATTTAAAACACAGGAGGGAAGATGAATCACAATAATTTCACACATATTTAATAAGCATGAATTACCCAGTGAAGTCTGTATCCATTCTTTCAGTCATGAAAATTATAAGGGATTTAAAGTCATGCTATATTGTAGCATCTTCTTGTCTAACAGTTGCCTCCCCCACCCCCAGTCCCGCCAGGCTAGAGTGTATGTCAGAAGCTGTTGTGTGAATTGGATTGAGCGGTGTGGATTTGAATGGCACATGTGTCATACTTTCGCTTCAGCTTTGCAAAGCCTGTGTGCATCCTTGCCTCCAGGCATCCATTACTGTCTCAGGGAAAGCATGGTCTCATCATATCTGAAACTAACCTCTCAAAGAGCCCCTGTGAGAACACCTCGGGCCTCTGCCCTTGCCCTGAGGCAAGGAAGCTCACACTCAGGGACTGACTGCAGGAGGCGTTGGGCCAGTTTATACTTGTCATTTTCATAAAGGTTTTATTTTAAATCATAAACCCACCGGGGCTTCAGTTCTGCAAAGTCCTTTGAGGCCATGCAGTGATTCTGGAGAATCTTTAGGCGAAGGGTGAGCTGCATCAGATGCAAGGCTATTAATAGATTCTCAACCTAGAGAGGATGTTATGTTTAGATAAACTTGTGACTTAGGGAGACCATCTTCTGAACTGTAAGTGTCCATTTAACCTTGATGCCCAACCACAGCATGCAGGGTACAGTATTTCCCAAACTTTACACCCTTTTTGAAAGAGTAGCCGACCTTGGCGTGCAACATCTAAGTATAAATACTTGCAAATCATATTAAAAAGTGTATAGTTATCCCGCTCTGTCACAACATAAATTTTATCAGGGTAAAAGAAGTATGTTCACATTATTTTCAAACTGGAAAAGTAAAGTATCTTAAAAATGATCATATTGAAAAATAGTGTCAAAATATGTGCCAAATTCTTCAGCTTCCAGTGATCTTGATGCTACTTGTGTCCTTTATTCTTTTTCTCTCTCTACTTGGAAAGTCTCTTTTTTTGTTTAAAAAATCACGTTACTAATTGCAAAATAATCACAGGTCTGGTTGACTAAGCGAGTGTTATTTGAGTCATGTTACTAGTTGTGTTTAAGCTGGCTTTTAAATGTTTGCTGTCAGTTTTTAATAACACCTAGAATGCCATATAATTAATTATCTATGTGTTCCCTCTGTTTGCAACATCCAGCCTTTTCCAGATTGGTCAAAATTCTGAAAAGGAGGTAGGGAAAGTGAAGTTCCCCACACCTTCCTGCTGTGTGATATGTAGATGGCCTGCCCTGTAAGAAACCTCTGGCTCCAGCTTCCAGGCTTTTCCTCATTAACCAGTTCAGGCTCACTAAAGTACCATATTGGTAAATGTTTATTGAAATTGGAGGTCTCTTAGTCTACCATAAATGCTATTTTGATTTCATACGGAGACAAGAGTGAATTTTTCGTGGTTTGATTTCATGGTCTTGATTCCTTATGGTAATTTGGAGAATACAGAGTTCTTCGGTCATGGCCTCTGTGAGCTAATTTGTTGATAATGGAATTCATTTATAATGCTTTAGTTGCAGGAAGTAGGAGGAAATTGTTTCAATATAAAGTCTAATATTCTTTTGTTACTTATATATTCAGTCAAGTGGTATTTATAGTTCATGTTACCTGCCCTGGATCATACCAGGAACAAAATACAATCCAATCCCTGTCCTCATGAAGTTTGCAGTCTGATGGGGAAATGTCATAAATGAACAAATGGATGAATGTTTTGTGTGAGTATATGAAGAAGTTGGTGAGAACTGTCAGAGAAGTCTTAGAAATCTAAAGGATGTGCAGAAATTCAGAGGAAGAGTTCTCCAGACACCCTGCATCATAGGAAGTAAAGATGGATAGATGATGATCTAACTAAAGACACACACTTTTGTCAGAAACTGTCCGTTTTCCAAAGTACGTGTTTTACAAAACTAACAGAACAAATACTCCACCCTTTTGGGTAGAAAATAAGCCACATGGAAAGTCAACAGTAAATGAAAGCTTAGCCAGTATTGAGTCTTTGGAAAGTCACTGAACTTCTGTGATCTCAATTTCCCTCAAAAGCTATATGAAGAAATAAGCTAGATAATCTACAACATTCCTTCCAGAGCCAAAATTATGTGAATTTTTTAAAATTTGGCCGTTTGATAGTAAACAAAAAGCCAGCATCTTTTTATTCTTTGGGATTTCACAGCATTTAAAGTACTGGACACATGAAGAAAATCTAGAACATAAGGTGCAGAGGTAAAAGAATTAGGCTTAATGTGAATCACATTGTTTTGTGTGTAAATATTCTTTCAAAGAAAACACTGTAAAATGATACAGGAGTCCCCTCAAAATATTATGTTAAAGCTGTATATCTATGACTAACAAACATTCTGTTTTAATTAGAACACATACTGGGACTTACAGTTAGGTGGTATAAGTAAAAAATGTTTGAATATCCACTCTGAATGGCTGGAGCTTGCTCTGAAGTTAGACTTATGAAACCTTGTCCTTTGTTACTTCTGCAGAACTACCAGGCAAGTGTTCTGTTCACCAGGGCTCTCTTCAGCGAAGAGCCAAGACAGTTTCTTCATTTCCCTCCAGCTGACAGGAGCAGAGCCCCACTGCCTTCTTGCACTAGACTTGTCTTTAAATGGATTTAAATAGGCCTTGCTGCAAATAATCTGTCTGTGATTTCTTGGCTGCCTGTTCTCATGCTCAGCACCACGTGGTGAAGGGTACACTTTGGCAAAGACTGAGGAGTCATGGTTCACTTGGTTGAAGTTGTCTGATAAATAGAGGTTGCTGGAAAAGACAGATTGAACATCAGTGTGAGATCACATCCTTCTGTAATTTGTCTTTCAGGTTAATGAGAAGTAGGATGAGGGAGGGGGGAAGCCCAGTTGGAGATAGCTCTGAACCAGGCAGGGAACATGGAGTAGCTCATGATTGGGGGTGAAGGTAGATGTCCATTTGGTGCCTGTCACCCTGCAAGGTCCTGGGGTTGTGAGATTCTGACCTACTGAGGGCAGGATAAATGCCCTCGACTTGCCACAGCTTTCTCATAGGAAACTCTGGAGGGTCTGAGCATTGAAAGACATTCATATGCCCATGGAATGTTGAATGGTAGAAGCCATCTTTTCCAAATTCTTGTTGCACGTGTTCCCTCCCTTCCCCTTCCTCCCCCCCCCCCCCCCCCCCCCCCCCCCCCCCCCCCCCCCGCAATCTCAGGCCTGATGCTTCTCTGACTTTTGCTTAAATATCTTGAGTGACCTGGAACTCAAGACCTCAACACATTAACCGCAGGTCACATGTACTTCTCAGAACATTCTTCAGAGAACTTCCTCCCCAAACCAGTGCTGTGTAACCTTTCCTTCATGGCTTAAGGAAAGAGTCTAAAAACCAAAGCATATGTTTAAGCTAGCATGGGATATCAGTCCTGGCTGGTTTTGTGTGTCTCCCCAGGTGGAGATGGATCGGGGACACCACAATATTTTATTTCTGTCCTTTCTTGTTGGATTGAAGAAGCACAAGTGAGGATTTTTCCCCCTCTAGTCTGTGTATGTTATGTGACACTTGAAGATGGATCTGTGAAGGTGGCCCTTGATCACCTGGGCTTCTGTTCTTCATAGCTGCTCAGAAGTCTAATGCTAAGTAATTTGAAAGCACTGATTCTCTACCAGATCAGTTCTGTGCCTCAGGGAACTTTGACAATGTCAGGAGACATTCTGGTTGCCACATCTGGGGATTGTCATGGTCGGGGAAGGTAGTCTTATGATATATTGTGAGCTCCTACCAACAATGCCACACAGAGAATTCTCTGGTCCAGAGTATCTTTGATCTAGGATCGAGATACCATGGTCTAAAGGAACCTATCATTCCAAACAACCAGGAGGGACCACCCAGTGGTAGAGTACAGTTAACTTTTTTTTTTTTTTTGGCTCTGTCTTGAGGATTTATTCATATTTCGGAGGATTCAAGAATTTCCCTAAGCACAGGAGCTTCTATACTTAATTTGCCTTCACGGTTCTTCCACAGGAGTCAGAAGAAATGAGCAGGTTGCTGTAGAAAGAATTCAGTGAAAGTTGTTGGGGGCATGATTGCAATACGATGGCAGTGACAGTGCAATTTACTGGCTTTAATCCTTAATTTTCCTCACAGAGTGGTGAATCCTAAATAGGGACTTATTTGGCAAAGGTCTCCTGGGTTTCTTATGATACATTCACTTCTAATCAACCAAAGAGGTCTAAGTTGCCTCTAATTAACAAAAGAATGATAGCCAGGATTGAAGTGTTTTAAAAGGGCTTTGGGTTTTCCAATAGTTTATCCATATATTTCAGAAAGCAATTTATTTTCTATAGTTTACATATAATTATACATTTGGTGTATTTATCACTTCATGGTTTGGGGATTTTGTTTTGCTTTTCTTTTTTTAACGGAGGCAACACTGGTTTCTATTGTTATGTATTACACAGAATCTCTCTCCTCAGGCGTTGTGACCACACCAAATCCACCACCAAGACACCCAGAGTCCACCACTATTTTCACTCCTGGTTGGGATTTTGTTTCACTCATTTTATGTGTGTTATTGAGAAGAGAAAAGGAGGTAATTTTGACAGAAAAGTCATGTGAGGCTTTCTTCTTGAGAAGGTAGATGTAATATGGATGCTAAGTTTTGATCTGTAGTAGTAATATAGCAGACATAAGCAATGAATTCCTTCCCACCCATCCTCCTTGCGGTAGAGCCCATGCTGGGAGAGGAGACAGGAGAGCTTGTCAGTCAAAGCAGCAGCTAATTAGATTAGCTCCAGTGCCTCTCTGGATGACTTCCAGAAACACACACCCTGTCACAATTGTCATGAGTGTCAGTTCAAACCCACACTGCCCCATTCTTTTGACTCAAACCAACCCTAACTTGAGAGCAGGGGAATAAACATTGCTGGGTACCCAATCTGTGCTGGACTGGGATCAGTGTGGGTGTTAGAATGGAAACAGAAGCACACATTTGGGGTACAAAAGGGAGGAGGAGTGCTGGCTCCCATAATGAATGTGACTTTTACCAGCAGTATACACAAAGGACTGAGATTCTGAATTGCCCCACCAGGTGAATTTCTTTCTTTTCTGGCTTATGAGCATAATTATTGAATGACTGTTTTTACTTTTAAATGATAGTAGTAAAACTAAATTAATAAACTGCTGTTAAGTAGTGGTGGACCACTTGGAGCTTGCAGTTGTTCTGGAAATCGTCCTTTAATTGTACTATTTATTCTTGTTTTTAGAAAGAGAAAAGACAAGAAATCACCCCTATATTCTCTTTCATTGTGAGACTTATATAAACACACCAGGCTGGGTTCTGAGTAGTGGATGCCTGGCCAAGTGCACCCTCTGAAGAGTGACTTGCTCTCTGCCAAACTAGGGGGACCCAGCACCTGTTTGCCCTGTACTTGTTGGGGGTTTAAATGATCTCAGTGTTCTGAATTCTGTCCTGGGGAGCCCACTCAGACCTGTCCCTGCCGACGATGGCATTGCAGTTCACACCAAAGCCTGTCTTCTGATCCCTCCCATGGAACATGACCATTTTCTCTGATGGCTGAATTAATTATCAGAAACAGTTTGTTGGCAGACAGTTGGTTGCTAATTATCATTGGAACCTTTGGGGTGCTTAAACCAAAATCTGTTGATGTTTATTGCTGGCAGTAAAAATGAAACACAATAAAATATAAAAGGTTTTTCTTTTTCCTGGAACAACTGAAAGCGATGCAAATTAGACCAGTAAACAATGATTGCGTTTACCATGATTGGGTCAGAGCTACTCAACCTTTAGTTAGAAGATGGGTAGTGAAGAAGTGGTTAACTAGTGATTACTTACTGGTAAAGATGGGATTCAGTTTGGATTTTTCAATGCAAAAGAAAAATTGTCACTGATCAAATTTGAGATGACATTTGGGTAGGTGTTCTAGAATGTCTAAGTTTGATTATCCAATTTGATTTCACACTGCGTCCAGGTTTGTGAAACCTTTCTAGCAGGTTCTACCCAGGAAGAATTATTTTCAATTAAATGGATCATGACCACTGGAGAAAGAATCATGAGACACTCCTGTGGTGAGGGGTCATGTTGTGAACAAAGCTTCCCAGCTCACAAAGGGACAGTCTGGGAGTCGGTCTGTGCTAATACTGGCTTTAGATATCATTTCATTTTTTCCCATCTAAAGTTACGTTAATGAGGTGCAGACATGAAGGCAGGTGGGTGCTTCATGTGATTCAGGGGGGTGGATGCTGTCACTGGTGCTCATTGGGATGAGGCAGACATGGAGGCCAGCAGACCCTTGATCATCGAAGGGACGGTCATATTTTAGAACAATGTCAAAAAGTAGGCAGAGCATCAGGTATTAGTGGGAAAAGCAGAAAAGGAGAGGAAAGAAGAACAGAGAACTTCGTAATTATCTTGGGTCAGTATGTGAGTGAGCTGATATTCTTCAGTAGGATTTATGATACAAGGAATGTTACAAGTATACATTCTAGAGTAATCTAGAATGAATATATAAAAAATATATACTCATGGGAACTTTATGAATTTTTAAATCATTTTTCCCCTCAAAGAAAGTTAAGTGATACAAATTAGGTGATACAAAATAATATTAAAAATAAATTTTATCTGTTGTTGCACATCAGTCGTCATTCTTCAGATACATCTGCCCAGCAGAAACATTATCTTCCCTTTAGATTTTTAATGTAGGGGTGCAGCAGTATCATGAGTAGCCTCCCTACCCCCCCACCCCCCAACCCCCACCCAACACCATGAACTACTCTTAAAACAGATTTGTTTCTTGGGTGAAGATTTTCAGGGAGCCAAAACAGGAACACAGGAGTAACTCCAGTGTGCTATATAGCAGGCTGCTCAGGATGGGGGACATCTTTCTCTTTCAAGTACTGTTGTAAAGTTCCTGACATTTTTCTGTAATTACACTTTGTGTTGAATTTTCTAATACTTTTTCTTGCTTCCAAAGTACAAAGGCAAGATAAGATGAACAGGAAGTTTAAGGGAATTAAGCTTATTAAATTTCATTCCTCTTTGCCTTTTCCAATTTTTTCTTCATAATTTTAATGCTTACCATGCAGCAATTGAGTGACCTCAATTCTTCCTGTCACGATGTGGCAAGGATAGCCCTCCATGTTTAAAGGGACGGTGCCCCTCTCTTCTGTTCTTGTCCTGCTCAAGGGGAGCAGTGCACAGATACAGGCAGGCAGTTTGGCTCTGTTGGAAGGGATGGGGAGGGGAGGGCCAAGCTAACACCTGGATTTGCTCATGCACTTCCACTTTCATTTGCCTATTTGTTCACCAAAACCTGCTGGGCTTTGTGTAGGGTCCTGTGAACTATTCCCATCACTATTAGGAAAATGTGGGCCTTGCCTTCAGAGGTTCAGTTCCCAACCATGCTTTGCAGCAATTCTCACACATTTGGACCCTCCACAGCAGCTTCCTGCAAGGCGAGATGCCTAACTGGTCAAGTAACCCTTTTTCCTTCCCATTATTAAATATCTTTGTCACAGTGCACCAACGATGCCATGTCCCCAGATCATTCTCTTGCCTGTTGCTTCTAGTTATAAACCTTCACTAATTAAAGTTATGACATGACCAAGTATGGTCTCCTGACCTTCAGCTTTGGCATCATTCCATCAGCATTGACTGATCAGAAAAGCAGGTGTCGGGCATGACCGTAGGCCAACTGAATCAGCACCTGCACATTCATAGGTTCTCTGGCTGACTTCTAGACACACTGATGTTAGGGGAGCCCCACACACCTGGCAGATCCCGAGGTGAACTCTGTGCTGCTACGCAGAGACGCACACGTGGGTATCCCTGTAATAGCAACAAGGAGTACCATGGCCAAGAGTGAAACATCTGAGGAACAGGCCCAGGTCTGGAGAAGATGACACTAGGGAGGAATGGAAATGCCCTTTCCGTAGGCTGTACTTCTTCTCCCCTCCTACCCATCGTGTTTGGAAAATATCATTCTCTATTGTGGGAAGTTTAGTCAAACCCAGTTACTAAAAAGTAACTGTCAAAAGAAAAAAGATGAGACTTAGTTTTAAATCTGATTTCTCGAGGCTCTTACTTCGCACTCACTGCAGAACTGCCTGCCCCCACTCTTTTTCCCCCTAAGCATTCACATTTTTCACTAAAGAGCTCCCAAATAAAGAATCATATGTGTCATATAAAATAATTACTCATGTTTGCTGTTAAGAACAAATACAACAGCACGCCGCAACAAATGCCTCTCTTGCCCGCTCGGTGGCTGTTTCTTAAATGTGCAAAATTTTATATGAGTGAAAAATGCAGAATTTCTTGCATTCAGTATATTCAAACTTCTAAGTGAAAATTGAAACTTAGTTCATTTAGAGGAAGTTAAATTATATGTTCAGTGAAGATTTTTAAGGTTTATATTGGGAAAAATAGTATTGCATGGAAGATAAATGGATTATGATGTAAATTGAATCTACTATGAAATGTGCAAATGTAAGTGTGTGTGAGCATAATGCATTCTGAAGAGAGGAAGATTATTACTGACTCTGATTTTAGACTGTGTTGATATTTCACAGAAGGTTAAAGAAGTTCCAAAACTATCCATCCTAACTTCTAAGATCATGTTCTTCAGACTGCTAATGAATGTCAAGTCAGCTTCATATATTGAGATGTTTAATCAATTGGCAGATTGCTGTCAATAAATATGTGTCTTAAGTGGTTTGTAATAGACAGGCTAATGAAGTACCCTCTGTGAGTGTCAGAGCTATTGGGAAAAATCTCTCTCCCTTCCGGGCGTCTTGCCATACGTCATTAGTCTCCCTCTGATAGAAAAGGATGCCCTTCACCATTACCAGTCTCACCTCTGGATGAAGTGTCTGGAGAACCAGAAAGTGATTTTCAGGTTCCACTAGATGTTAGTCAGGCAACATGGACTGGGAAGGATGGTTCCTGGTAGGACATGGGCAGTTACCACGTGCTCGACTTTGAGTCCCATAGTCTGGCTCCAGCTGTCTTATTTAATCATTACAGAAATCTTTTGAAAAAGATCACTGTTTCCTGAACCTCTCAGATCCTTCAGGTAACCAGCATTTTCCTCATACCACTCTAGTCCTGAGATAAATTTCATACATGACACACCCACATTTAATTTTTTTTTTAAAAAATGGTTGTCATTCCCCAACTATTCCATGTGGGAAAATGAAAAGGATTATGGCTTATTTTTGCCTATAGTCAATATATGTATGCTTGCTCCTGGCACTGGTGAGTAGGTAATAATAGTCATATGTTTGTATCTATGCTTAGAAATCTTTTCTGTTAATTTCATAGGTCTCACTGCAAACTCAGGGATGTGCCATATCAGCTACTCATATAATACAAGTAGCCCTGAAGACAGTGCTGTGATTTGTCCAGAATGATGAATGTTTATTAATGCTCTAAAAACTATATAGACTTCCACCTTTACATAAATGTTGCACTGCCATTCTCCCCAGTATACACTGATACCAGACAGAAAATACTTCGGGTTCAGTTTTTGGGTTAAGTTTTTGGGATACTCATGTGCATAACTGTCCAGTGGACAATGAGAAGTCACAGATCCTGGAAGGTCACTCTCAATGTGGCAGGTACGGCAACTCACTAGAAGTCACTTGGTAACCAGAACCTTGATCTAGCAAATGCCAGTCTAACAATAGATTCATTAAGATAACTTCTGGGCTCTCTTGGGAATCTACCCACAAGAGACCTCAATGTGGGTACAAAGGGACACCTGTGCTCGGATGTTTACTGCAGCACTATTTATAATTGCAGGGACTTGGAAGCAACCTAAATGCCCCAAAACAGATGAGTGGATCAAAAAAAATGTAGTGTATATATACACTATGGAATATTACACATCAATTAAAAATGACAAATTTGATGATGTTATGATAACATGGATGTACTTAGATGAAATCATATTAGCAGAAACAAGTCAAAAAGAAAAAGAAACCAAATGATTTCACTAATATATGGGATATAGGAAAAAAAAATAAACAAAAGCCATGAGGAAAAGTCAAAACAAGCTAACCACCAAACTGAAGCATACAACTTGGGGCAGGGGGGAAATGGGGAGAATGGTGGGGAGGATGGTGGGAGGTGAATCCCTGGGATTACAAAGATGGGAAATTTATATATAGATATATATATTTTTTTAAAAAGATAACTTCTGGAAAGTTCAAGGAGCATTGCCACCCCAGGAGGCCAGGATGCTGTGTTTTTTTATCCATCTGTCTGTCTCACATGGCAACTGGAGCTTGAGCAGTTTTCCCAGAGGCTTTTAGTGGCATTGGGATGAAGACTGTTTTGTAGCCCCAGAATCCTTGCATTAAACCCACTGCTCAATTTAACCCAGTGCATTGGGACAGGGCAGCATCACCACTTTAGAACACATGTAGGTTTAGTGAATCATTTCCTAGAATTATAATGTTAAGAGAAAAAGGGCCTTTGAAATTGATTGAAAACCCCTGGCTTGCCATCAGCTCTGTCAGGATGCTCTGCATGCAAAAGCATTTCATGCTTTTTATCTCTGGTATTCACAGCAACCCTGCAATGGGTCATTTTGATTCCCTTCTGCAAATTACAAAGAGTTCATCTGAGCCCCTTCCCCGAGGTCACCCAGTGTCAGGAGCAGAACTGGGCTTCAGCTTTTATTGACTTCAACACTCGTTTCTTGCCCTATTCCTGAGAGCTGACAGGTCTCTTAGGAGGAGGGAATGTATAACCTGGAGATATCATCCCCCTACCTCTTCTTGATTTCCTTCAACATTCTCATGGCCTGATATTTGAGAATGGTAGTGGACATACATCATAGGATGTAGATATGGGTCCCTCCCTGACACCATTTCAGGACCCTGAAGAAGATACTCAATGCTTCATCAGGGGTGCATATGAGCTTGATGAGGGCCCTGTGCTTCCCAGTGAGACACATGGTGGGACAATGCCTCCAGGACCCTCGTGAAGGAGACAGTTACTTCTTTTTTATGGTCTTTTCAAGTTTAAAGAGTCTGCACTGCACCCTCCCAAGGACACTTGAAGCAGAGGGAAGCTAGCCTTGGATGTTGCCTTTCGGGCATCACCAGAATAGGCAGGGGCAGACCTGGTGGTACGCGTTGGACCCCAAGAGACAATCCTTTTTGTAGCCAGTGACTGGGAGAGAACCTGCTTTCCACATCAAGCCTTGTTCACTTTCTCTCAAAAGCAGGCTGGGAGAAGTCTTCCTTCAGCTGTCAAGTCTGTACTAGAGGCAGACAGTGACTAATTCTCCCCGAATTTCTCTAAGCTTTTGCACTTGCCTTTGTTTATTATATTAATAAATACTATGTCGCTAATGTTCCCATCTGGCAAGGCAGAGAAGAGAGCATAAAAATGAAGTTGTGGTTACAGCTGCTAAATACTAATGAAGGTGGTTCCTGCTTGGCATGGTGGAAAGGTGAGTCTTTATTTTAGAGTTCTTAATTAAGAACAACCAAGTGACTAATATTAATTAGGAAGCCAGCTATATTCTTCAGTTTCATGAAATATTTCGGCTTACAAACCTGTGGAGGGAGTTCATTTGCACCACTTTTAATCAATCAGCCCCTGAGCAATTATCTATTCAGTATACTTTGTGTGTACAGAACCAGGCTATAGAACAGAGATTGATAAGATACTGTCATTGCCTTCAGGATCGCCACCTGATTGAGGAGTGTGTGCCAACAATGAGAGCAGGTATTCGGAACTGTGAAGTGAAAGCATACTCTCAGTGGTGTCGAAGCTTCAGAGCGGCATGGGGCAGTGGGAGGGAGCACTTGCAAACTACACAGGTGCCCTCCCTCTGCCAGGGTCGTGGAAGCCAGGCACTGTAATTGATGGAAAGTGCTGTATCCCCAGGTGCAGTGGGTGGACCAGTGGTGGATGGCCCAGCTAAATGGAGAGCTGGAGTTCAGTAGGAACAAAGATCATGGACAGAAACAGTTGGGATGACTTTCGCTGGACTCAGAAGAGGAGGGTACAGAATTGGAATGAGTAAGAAGCAATGGGCAGCCCACAGAGGTGCAAGGAAAGTGAAATGATGGGCATGGCGTTGGCACTTCAACTCCAGCTCTTCAGTGACATGTCTCTTGCCAACCACTGATGAGTGACACCTTGTGCTCAAGCATGGCCTCCTGCTAAGCCCTGGTTCTCTGGCTCAGAGGGTGCAGAGAGTGGTTTAAGTAGAAGACTCAATGCACCACACTTGGCTCCTTAATGATAAAACTGTGCGGAGAATGAGGGGGCTTAATAGGAAATATCTCACAATCCCTATCCTAAATCCCTTGACAGTGATGTGTTAATAACCATTGAATTCCACTTCCTGCGCAACTAACAACTGGAGGATTATATAAAGTTCTGATATACTTTCTTTTGACTTACATTCACAGTGTTGATTTTTGCCTGTTTTCTTCAAGTTCACATTGTAGCTCAATTTGCAATTCTCTTTTAATTTCCTACCAAGTAACTGAGTTGTGTCCGTAGATAGGCATTTCTATTACATCTCCAGATAGAGTGCTGGGCGTCAGGCAGGGCCTCCATCCTGGAATCTTCTATTCCCTCTTCCTCCACAGACTCTCTGAAGTCATGTCTCCCTCCAAGGAGAATTCCAGACCAGAAATCCTTCATGTGGAGCCAGGGATATGTTCTTTCACAGTTTATTTTCTATAGATAGAGACTCTAAGCAGCCAGGTTTGATGATGCTTTTCTCCAACTCTGTATTGAACTATGTCTCTTCATGTCCCTTCTAATTGAGTGCTGATTTTCATTCAGTCTACATGTGTATGTGTCTATCCGCGTCTGTGTCCATATCCACTCTAGCCCACATTTAGAAACAGCTCTTTTCTATCCAGACATCCAGAGCCATCTTTCCCCCAGCTAAGAAACTTTTTCACTGAGTTTTTTCAGGAACCCTGCCTACTGCTTTAGATAAAGACCTTATCAGTTACCATCTTTGGAATGTTGCCAAAGGCCTTAGTTCTAAAATTTCTGAATTTTACTACAAGAGCTGTTCCCTTTAGGGAAGAAGGACGCTTGGAACTGGTGGATCTGTGCTTTTCCTTTTGTAACTTGGAGAAATTACTGGCCTCACATAATAATCAGCCTTTACATATGGATGGTGTCTATACAGAACTTCAGTAAGTTTAGACACTGGTCTAGGAGATTGGTTAGCCATATCCAAGCAGCAACTACATTGTCAGGAGGTATATTGTTTTTCCTTAAGTCAATTTATATCCTTAAGAAACTAGCACTATTCGGCTGGCAAATTGGTAGCTCTTGCAATTGATAAAAATACATAGTAATTAAAAGTTAGAGCATGCGTCTGTACACATGCAGTCATCTCCGAGAACACCTCTTGGAAATAGCGCTTGGGGGAGATTCCATATCAGAGGGAACTGAGGTGGGGTGAGGGAGATAGCCTCATTTTCCTAGCTTTAATATTCAGTGAGGGCCTTGGGCTTAATTTGACTTCTAAGTTTTGTTTATACTGGGATTTTTCAACCTTAGACTATTAACCTTTTCTGCCAGGTAACTCCTTGTTGTTGGATGGTTAGAGGCATGAGTTTCCAGTAGTACACCCACAGGTGTATCAACCAAAGATGCTTCTAGACATTGCCGAATGGCCTGGCACAGAACAGTCATGCCTGGTTGAGAGCCTCTGTGTTGTAACACATCAGTCATTATGTTGGTTGTAACTTTGTCTAAAATTGTTGCTTTGTTAAGTGCACATACTTAGACTAGGCTGCGATTTTTTAAATCATGTGTTAATATATTTGTGACTGCCTGTAATTTCCCTCACACCAAATGGAAGTGACCCTGGACTCTCCTGAGACCCGCTGGGGTACACTAGTCCTTTCACATAGAAGCGAGTTAGTGCCCCCCTGATTGACTACTCAGCGATGCTTCTCGCTGGCATCTAGCCTGCTCTCCTCATGTGTTTCTGTTTTATATGCAGATCTGCTTGTTTCTTTAAAGATTCAATGAGAAACGATTTCATGTACTAACAGCTCGTCTCATCAATAGAATCCTGCATTTTTGTGGGGTATTCCTTCATTTAAATGTTATCATGTTTTTTAACTTTCACAGAGGACCAACGATGCTGTTAGATATCATTCATTCCCCTCCTACCCCTGGGGTTTTTTTTTTTTTTTAGGAGAAAAAAAGTAAAGCCATACTGCTAAGTTGCTGTTCTGCTCAAGCAGAATATTCAAAGCAGTCTTCCCATTTTATTGTGTAGAATCCTGTTCTTTGCACTGATGGTGACATGTAGCATGGGTTCATAGGTAACCTGTCAAATACTCTGTGGTTGTGTGGCAACAATGGATGCAGCAACTCTTGTTAAACTTTTAATCCTAAGTATAATAATTATGAACTATGAGCCTTACTGTTTAAAAAAAAATACTTTGGATCAAATCTTACAAGAATTTGACAGAAATACTAATAGGTGAATAGGTATATTTAAGTAGGAAAGTTAAGTGGTTCTTTTTTCAGCCCTTTTTGGAATTTCTAAATGGGGTGTATTTTATTGCTTTTCGTTTTTAAACTGAAATCTGTAAGATAAAAACGAAGGAATATATAGTCTGAGTTACTGTCCAAGTTCCTTTTTCTCCATAATTCTAATTTTAAAAAGTTCATATTCTTTACATGTGCTGTGTCCAGTTGTCTGGAGTCAGCACTAGCTTGCAGACGCTAGCTAGCTATGACCTTTTGTTGAAGAAAACATACAGGATACTTCCTTCTGGTTCCCAGCCAAGATAGGTACTGAATGAAAGCGGGCAGTGACTCGGCTCCATTTCCTGGTCTGCTTTTATTTTAATACAGTTGCCTCTTATGGATTATGGATTATGGAATTTATGGATTATGTTCACATCAACTTTCTCACTACTAAACACTTGTAACTGGAACCAGTTTGACAAGGCAGTGAAGAGAAAACATGCTGTGCTTTGTTCTACCAGCCAAGTAGATACTGGTTTGCCTGCAGAGTATATAGAACACTTAAAAGTCTCTGTTCTTTAAGATGATATATGCTCATTTAAAAGTGTTCCCATCTGCATCTTCCTTTCATTTTTAAGTTCTTAGTTATAATATCTGACCCCACTTATAAACCTTATGTTCAAGGGCAGTCATCTTTTTGCAATGACAAGTCCCTGATATTTCATCCTTTTAATCACTGCTAATTGTTGAGGGGAAAAGGGAAAACTTCCACTTTATCTATAAATAGAATGAGACTCAGACAGGTAAAGAGTTTCTGCCAGAGGTTCTGTGTGGGGACATAGCCCTTAGTGATCCTTCCTGAATGTGGAGTCAATGTGTGGTACCATCCTCAGGGAGTGTTCTTTGTCAGCGGTGTATCCTTGTTCTTGTCAAATGCTGTTGTTGTTTTTTCAATAATCACAAGGAAAATTGTCTGATACTTTGTTCACGTGCTGCACCTGATTTGGAATTGAGATTTTGCTTAATTCACTCTGCAACATTATCATTGCCCTTAAGTCCAGAGGAACCTGGTTTACCAATTTTATACTTTCTACTCACAATGCCAGAGTACCCATGACTCATCTCAACATTAAAAGAATATACTCCTTCTGCAACCCAGATTTGAAACACTTTTCTGGGCCCTAAGCCTGTTTTCACTCTGCACAACCACAAAATCTCCAGACATATAACGGGGTGGGATTGTTTTCTGTTCATCTACACAGTCTCACGTCCCCTAGTAGTTGACTGCACTAATCAGAAGCACTCTGTCTTGTCTGCAGGGGGAAAAAAAATTGCTGTTGATTTTAAAAACCTGTAGACATTTAGACACTCTAATAAAGGTTTCTCCTCTACTTCTCCCTGATGTATCAGGTGAAAAGTACAGTAACAGAGAATATGGTATTACTGTGGCAGGCCTGTCTGAATCCATTTCAGGTCACTGAGCTAGATTTCCCTGAAAAGGGAACTTTCCCAGCCAAGTGTGCTTTGGAAAGATGGTAGGATGGTCTGCTGGGATCGCTGGTGCTTGCAAGTACCCTTTTCTTATTTAAATTGTTCTCTTGTCCTGTGGCAAACAGCATCAGAGCTAATGACCTAATCTAAAGTAACAGTGCTCCTATTAGACAGGGATAGGCCAGAGCCTCACAGCCAGTGAGAGTGGTAAAGCTTGCAGGTGTTCGTGGCTGACAGTCCCTTGTGATCCCCGAGTCTCTATGTGGTGACCTCTGAGGCATGGCAGTGATGGGTTGTCCCCATGGACTCACAACCTACATATAAGCAATTTCAAGAGTGCCAAGCGCAGGGGCATATGGAAATTCCACTTGCAACTTAGTATACAACATGCAGAATGAATTTTTCATATTGAGGTTTAGAAAAATGGAAGCATTCCAGCATTTTCTCACTCATGTGCCTTTTGGAGTTAGTGCCCTTTAAAGCAGCCGGAGGGGAGATGATTGTAATGTAAGCAGAGTGGTGTTTGCAAGTGAGAACTGTATGAGAGGCAATGATGACTTTGGAAACATTATTCTGGGTGTTGAATTGAACAAAGAGTCATTACTGAAGGAAAAAAAAAATATCCAGAAACACGTTGTTAATACTCTCTCAGATTTGAGCCCGGAGAACCACACTGTGCTATGAGTAGAAGATAAATAGAGAGAAAAATAGCAAATTAAGGGGACAAATAACCAGGGGGAAGGAAAGGTACCTGCTGGCATCAGCAGAGAAGAACATATAACCAGCATCTGATGCATTTCCCTAAGAATCAGTGTGTTTGCAAATTGCTTCATTGCATCTTAGCAGAATCTAATCTGAGTAACGAAGAGCTGACTAGTGAACATAGTTGGATGAATTCCCTCAGTACTCCTGAAATATAACAGAGCAAGGAACAGTATAATGAAAAATAACCAAGAGGGTAGCTAGGGGCTTAACTTATGATCAGTGTTCATTACAACAAATGACACTTTCACTGCAGAGTTACCATAAAGATTATTGACTCTTACATAATTTGGTTCCCATCTGAATAGATTTGAGAACAGTCTAGCCTATGAATGGGGGAGCTAAAGCAAGAAGATGACTGAAGATGTACTCAGTCTCCTTATTCATTTTTTCAATTAGTGTAGTGAGTTGCACATTCAGAGCCCAGGACAGAGCAAGAGAGCACGTGGCCTTTTTTCCAGAAAAACTGTTGGTTACCTTCGGCATTGATTAGCCTGGCTGTATGTCATCTTCAGTGCAGACCACACTCAGAGAAAGTGACTAAATTTGTTGGTAGTTTTATATCCAGGCCCCTCCTTATGTTCTCTGCCATTTGCTATTTTCCTCAAGCATACATGTTACAACACTTGAAAAAAACCTCTTTGGAAAGAAGCTGTGTTTTGTCTAAAAGTTGAGCATACAGCCATAAGGCATTTTGCAACTCTGTGGCTTCTACCAAGTTTAGAATGAACAATTCCAGTTCTGAGCACAGTATGTAATAGTCTTGGTTTACTGAACACCTGTTTGCTTCCTGCTAAGTACTTTGTTATTATTACATACTCTTAACCCTATGATACAGACTTTCTTTTTAGTCCCATTTACCTTATACTAAAGCATGCTCAGAGTGGTTAGGTAGTTTCTTCAAAATTACCCAGCTGACCCTATTAGAGATGGTCTTCAAAGATAGGTTTCTGGCAGGCATTCAGAGGGTGTTTTAACTTCCTCACAAGTGATCAGTGTAGAGAGATACCTCCACCCCTGACACTCCCCACCCACCCACTACCACCACCACCCACTCCTCCAGTAGAAAAAAAACAGACTGGGTTTTGAAGTCAGACACATCAGGGCTTGGGTCTTTACTTTTTCATTTGATATAAAATGCTGCAAATTTTTGCAAAACTTTTGATATCAAAAAAATATTTGATATAAAATCCATCTTAAAGGTGATCACAGTAAAAAAAAAGTTTCATTGAATGTGTGACCAGACATCATGGTAAGCTCTTTCCGTGACTTCCTCACAACTGTGAACAGTGCATGTCCTATTGTAATTACTGCTTTACAGACTGAAAAGTGGAGGCTTTGAGTAACTCCGGCTGCTCGGTTGGTCTCTCTAGACCTCTGTTTTCGTGAGTCGTACCAGCCTCACGTGTTGTTACCATTTCAGAGTCAGCTCTGTACTGGGTCCCCCACAAAAGAAAACGAAGGTCAGTATTGGGCCAGTGGTAGAGGAAGCGCAATCCCCAGTGACATGGAAAATGCAAGCAGAGCCAGGGAACCCCAGAAGCAAGAGACTGTTGCTATAGAGAAACATACCATGTGGTGCTTAGATACAACCCCATAGCCATCAAAAGAACAAGAAAGAAATCCAGAGCACTAGTAGGTGAGTCTTTGGATCTCACCCAGTCTTTGGATTTCAGTTTTGTCTAAGATTTTTTTTTAATTAGACATGTAACTTGCTTTATTCATAAAGTATTTTCCACTTTTTCATGGTTCATTTAGAATAAAATTGATACATTGTAATGCTCTTATAAAATTGAGATGAGTAATTTTAATGAATACATGAAATGGTTGTGGAAAAGTTTTACCTAAGTTTTATGGTAAATAATACCTGTACACAGAATGGAGCTCTGAGATATTGTTAACCCGGATGTAGCCAGCCCCTTAGTATGTGGCACTGTTTCTAAGCACTTTGTTCTCTCCTTTAGAAAAACCTGACTGTAAAAGCTCCCCCTCCTGGCCACTGCCAGGAGTCTCTAACTCCGCCTGCCATCCTCTGCCTGTCCTCCCAGTCCAGAGGTCTGAGATGCATGGGAGGGAGTGGTGAGAAATGCCAATGTCTGTGTCTCACATTGTCCCTGAGAAGGAGCAGGGCTCAGCAAGAGAGTCTGGATGACTAGGGAATGGCTAACTCATGAACACACAAAGCTTCCAGCTACTACTACTGCTGCTTAAGCACCTCTGTCTCTTAAAGTTTTTTTTATGTGTTCCTGCTATGGGGGAATAGAGAAAATGTCTGTACCTTTCTCCAACCCAGTGGTGTTCATGGGTTCTGGGAGTTAGTTGTCTTGACCTAAAGACCTGTCAAGGTTGATACACAAAACTGCTATAAACGGTTAACATTATTGAGACAACTTCTTGGTAAGTGGGATGACTTCTGAAAGCTTAATAGACAAATTATTTTCTTCATCATATCATCTTCTAAAGACCCAACTTAGGAAGTAACCAACTACCTAGAAAGAGTATCAGCTCTCAGACTGCTTTTCTTTAAGTATAAGAGATGGCTGACGCACTCTTGTACCCTTCGATAGTTCAGTTGGTAGAGCGAAGGCCTGTAGGCGGAATGTGAGTAGAAGATGGTTAGATTTTACCATACTCACATGATCTCTGTGTGCTGCACAGTTCAGTAACTGCTAACAATTCATGGTTTTTATGCTTTTGAATTATAGCCTGTCTGAATGGGATGTGCTCCAAGAGTAAAGTACTCACCACATTTAAAAGACGTGTACAAGAAAGAGCATTATGTTTATATGATAAATGTACTAAATCATTTATCATTAAACTAATAATAAAACAGATTGTAAATCGTTTTTATACATGTTGAACTGATCATAGGGTTAAATAAAATGTCTTATTAAAATTGCTTTTACATGTTTATTTTAAATATGATTCCTAAAAAAGTGTATTTACATTTGTGACTTGCATTATATTTTAGTGCCATTTTATAGTGATGTGTAAAGTGTGGAGTAATAGGTCTGCAATTGGAAGTACTAATATATGATTAGAAATAAGATTTTAAAAGTAATTTCCTGAAATATGTATGATGGTAAAAATGAACTCATTGTAGGTATCTATGGTAGCAGGTACTACTAAAGAAGATAGCTTGTTTTGCCATCCTAGACAGAAAAGTAATGGTCAGAAATCTTGAAGAAGTTATTCCGGTGAGAATGTTTTTCAATGAGGACATTATCAGGTCATTTTCAGTCTGTTGTTGAACAGGGCTTGTTAGTATTTGAGGTAGTTATTGTGCATCTGTGGCCCCTGTGATGTTTTTAACCTAGATGTCATCTTGACCACAGCCTCTCCTATACCAAAAACTGTAACAAAAGAGCAACCCCACAAAGTGTTCCACAGACACCCTGGGCCTCTGGCACTCCACCTCGTGCTTTACTCTCCTCATTTCCACCATCTGTATTCAGAATGCTCTCACACCTTCCAGGAGTGTTTTGTGGGTGAGATTCCTAGATGAAGCACTTGAGATTCTTGGATGAAAAGGTTGTTGTGACAAGCTTTAGCTCGCTCCCCACCCACGACCACAGTTTTGCTCTTATTCTACAAGGCCTGTTGGGGGCATCAAGCAACTAAAGCTTGAGCCCAAAAAAACAGAGGGAGAGAGAGAGAGAGAAATCCTTTTGACACTTGCCCAGCATCCCTATCCAGATTCACTGCTGAGGCATGGGATCCTCTAGTAGATGGATTTTTAACGTCAGGCATAAACCACAAGCATCTTAGTTTTTAACCTTTTTGCACTTGAAAACCATAAATTCCTCCAAAACTCTTAAGAATATGATTTTAAAAACTTGGTGGAACTGGATGACATACATTAAAATATGGAATATACTGGCACTGAAAGTAGTTTTTAAATCCTTCATTATTTTCTAGAGTGTGCTTTCCCACAAAAGTCAAAAGCTTTCATCTCCTAGAAGTCTTCTCCATTGTTCTTTTGACAACTGTTGACTTGTTCCCCATACCACTTTGCCTACCAAAAGCCTGGTTCTTCCCTGAATGCCAGCCTCCCCTCACTCTAGCCAATAGTGCAAAGCTTGGGATCAGGAGTGGAGGAAAATCACAAAGCAGCTGTTCTAGGAATAGGGTTTTGCCACTTCAGAGAGGATTGCACTTACCTGAGAGAATCCAGCTTGCCCAGGAAATTGTAAATGGTAGTGACTGTAGTTTGCCTGTAGCTGCTTCTTCCCAGAAGTCCTCCTGGTAAGAGAGCTTCTTGGAATAAAGGTCTCTGTGAATCTGTCTGCTCACAGGAGGATGATGCTTTTTGATTCCTAAAGTTATTGCTTGTCTCTGCCCTGTAATTGGAATGCGACTCACCTCCCAGGAAATTCATGGATGGGGAAGGAGAGGTGGTACACAGTGCTGTCTGATATCATCATGCAGAAATCCCTCCAGTACACAGAAGGGATCTTAGTGATAAAAGCCCTTTAGGTTTCATTTCAGTTGGCTTTGCCAAAGTGTAAATGTGGTGGGATTGGTAAAGGACTGTACATATCGTGTATGTAAAGTGTGCAGCTTCAAACAAGTGCTCAAGCTGTGGCCAGGCTGAACCCTTGCCTGGAGCCTTCACTCTGAGTAGATTCTGGGAACAGTCCTGAACCACCTCCATTCAGGGTGGGAGGAGTCTTGGCCACAGGCTTGCTAAAGAGTTTCCACCCGTTGTCTGTACAGCGAAACGCAGATTAACCAGTTAGTAGATTGATTCTAAAGCCGACTGAGATCCAGCTCAGTGTTATTCACCCTGCACTCTGGAACTTGTAAGCTATGCTGAAATGTGAAGAGATGTCTCGTTTTCCATTGACCCAGCATGAGTCAACTGCCAGAGTCATGCGGGTCACCTGGGCTCGAGAAAAACTGAGAGGCAGGAATAGTCCCAGGGAAAGAGTCTAAATTGTTAGCTCTAAAGTGGAGAAGAAATGTAGTGGTGGCACCACCGCCTCCCTGTATGCTTTGCCATTTGTCTTTACCTGAAAGGGAAAGGCATGTTCTTCCTATGTAGATTCTAGTGCCCCTATCTCCATGACACGAGCTCATCACTTACGTCCTGAACCAGGGGAGTCTTGTGCACCCCCCACAAGCTGCTTCATTCCTTGTGGTATTGCTTACATTTCCATGAGTTAATATATAGAAAATGCCACAGGACTCCAGGTACATGCTAATGTATAGTAAGTATTACATGAGTTTTGCGGTTGTGATCATCTTAGAGTTTGTCAGCAACCTCAGGTTTTTCCTTAAGGAACCACATGTGGCCAGAAAGATTCTTATA
Organism: Uropsilus gracilis; assembly: GCA_004024945.1. Taxonomy (NCBI): domain Eukaryota; kingdom Metazoa; phylum Chordata; class Mammalia; order Eulipotyphla; family Talpidae; genus Uropsilus; species Uropsilus gracilis. Next base: position 34,841 of record PVHY01002077.1, on the reverse strand, counting down.
CACCCATGATAATAAAAATGCTTTCTGATTTTTAATGTGTCCTCAGGAAAAGGAAAAAAAAGATTTTATAATGTTCATTTTAATTTCCCTTTTATAAACAATAAGTATAGTCAAATAATTCCTACTAATATCAAATAAGATTAATATTCAATGAAAGTTCATTGTACCTTAAAAGAATTTAATGAGAACCCCTGGTCACGGGTGAGAGAATTCATGCAAGAGAATCTCTACAAGGGGAAAACGTACTGGACCCCTTCTCCTACCCTCCTAGCACCGAAGCACCCACCCATTTACTGTATCCCCAGACTCACCTTCACCTTTCATCCTCTGACACCCTGTAGAAACTGAGGAAAACTCATAAGAAACTGAATTGGGAGTCAGAATTCCATAACAGAGGATAACTCCCCCAAAGACCAGAACACTTGCCTCGGCCTGCACGTATTTCAGTGGATGGTCTAAATGGAAGGCTGATGTATAACCACTTGAGCATGGAATTTAGAACTCAGGAAATTTTCCTTGACTAAGATGTTTTTTCTGCCCATCAGTAAATACTTATGACTAGTGTGTGCTAGGCACTGGAGAAATAAAAGTGATTGGTAGTCCTTGTCTTAAAGGCACTAATGATATTCAAATAGTTGGTTATCTTAAATGCATCCTAGTAAAGTGCCATGACACGTATTTTCATTCAGTCAGTCAACAGATATTCCTTGCATGCACATGGTGTGCCAGTTCTGGAAGATACTTAAAAAAAAGATCAACAAGTTTCCTGCTTTGTTGGAGTTATTAGCCTTCTATTAAGGCAGACAGGATTCAGCAAATAAACACATAGAGTCGGACTTACCAATGTGGAAGAAATAAATGTGATCAAAGGTAGATCATGTAGCTAAAGAAGTCTTCCCTTGAAATTCAGCACTTGAAGCAGACCAAAGTGCTGTTGCATCGTTAAGGACTCCACATTCATTTGATTGCAGTAAACACGGTGCTTAAGGAGCTGTGGGAATTATTTGCTAGCTTAGTACTAAAAATGATGCAGAGATATCACAGACTTCAAGCATGATAAGAGAGCAGAGCTCAGTCTCATTGCACTTCATCTCTCTCCAACTTTCAGTCTGCTGTGTGCTGGTTTTTCATCTCTCTCCAACTTTCAGTCTGCTCTGTGCTGGTTTTTCTCCCAGACTTTATCTCTTCTCAGAGTCTGTGCTCCTGATTCAAGTAACACAATATAAAAGAGAAGATTTCTCTTCCCAGTTGTTTGAGTCATTGACTGTCATTGATCACAAGCTTCATATATGAACCAGTTACTGGGTGCAGGGTAAAGGGAGGTGTTTGAGACTAAGTCATGTTTTGTCATCAAAGCTGGGAAAATAGAGCCATACTCTGGAATGGGGGAGGATGACTGTATTGATATCCAAGGTGTTCAAGCTCTCTCTTAAGAGTGCATTCCCTCACCTGTAAAATGAGGGTCAGAGTGGTGTCAAGTTCAAGGAGACTCAGAAAAGAACATTCCAGGCAGAGAGAATAACAAGTATTAAGCTCAGATGTGATGGGGGCCTGAGTTGTTGGCCCACATGCAGGGGATTGGGAGCAAGAGGGTAGAGGCTGCAGAGGGGAAGAGAGCTGACCAGAAACTCAACCAGGAAGGTATGGGCCAGCATTTGAAGACTTGGGGTGCTGCCATTTTGTCTTCTCTGCTTTCTCTTAGAAACATGGCCCTGCAGGCCGTGTATGGAACTCCTGCCTTGGTCCCTCTTGGGTCTTTTCTTGCAGATGCACAGGTACCCCCTTCCACCATTTATCCAGCATGCCTGAGAACCGCACCTCCAATGGACTTTTCTCTCCAGCTTTGTTAACCCCCAGGTCTGATTACCTTTGGATCTCAGTGGCTGGAAGTATGCTGGTGTGATTGGGAGAGACCTTTTGTATTTCTGTTGTGATCCATTCGATACAACACTAGCTTTGCACTCCCAGGGGGCATCCTTGCTGCTTTTAAGTTCAGGTTTTGGGGTGGTGGCTTGGTGTTGCTCCAGTTGTATCATCTCTCCAGCCAAGTCTGTGTTGAGATGTGCAATTTTGAGTGAGTTAGAGGATATGGACAAAAGCAAAAACTTGTGATGATACAGTATTAAGGTTCATCTGTCCATGTTAAGGAATTGGTTAGATAATGACCATTTAGCTTTCAAAGTCTCATGCAAGTTAGTGAATTTTAGTACCGATTTTTTTTTTTGAATAATTTTTGAAGGGATAAATGCACATGTAAAATAATTCCTTATTCCCTTCCATACATTTTTAAATAGGTTTGTATATCTATATGTGTATTATAAACACATACAGTGTTATGCCACTTTTTTAATCACTGTGAATGCCAGGCACTAGATCACAAAATATTTTTTCCATAAAAATTATTCTCCAGCACTCCAGTAAGAAACCTATTTAAGAAGCTGCTTGTTTAGAAAACTTAGCAGTACCCTTATACTTGTTTCCTTTCGCCTTTTCGTTTATTCTGGAAATTGCAACATTTAGCACTTTGCAGTTTAATTTAAAAGGATTACCTATTTTCTTAAATGCTTAAGCAGAGAAGCAAGTTGCAGCTATTGATTTTTCTCTGCATGTATTCCATGGAAGCTGGATTTGCTCCTTCCCCAGGGAGCTTACCCCCTGAACTGCATGCTTGCTGGTGACAGCTCGGACCTCTGATACATAACCAAAGATCTTGCCTAATATCCTTGCAATTGCTTGGGGAATTTTTATTAAGTAAAAGCATCATTAGAGTAGACAGGATGATGAAGTTTAATGAGCATCTTTTGTGCATGAGATTGTTAGTTTTGCTCTGCCAGAATCCTCATTGCTCCCCTCTACTGGGGCAGATAGGGAGCTTAGAATCTATCAGGTATTTTTAATCTGCCTTGTATTTTATATTATGTTCTTTTATAGTTTAATATTTTTCTTAAGCCAGCCACAGATTCCTTTTGGCTGTTTATGTGGCTGCCATCTGTACATATATGTTTATACTTTCTTTTGCCATCATGTGCTAGATACAGGGAGCAGCAACGGCTGTGGTGGAGAAAATGAAAGACACACACCACCATTAGTGAATTGCATAACCATCCATTGGAAGTCGGTTCTCCAAAAATCATTGTCTTTTGAATTAATGAGACTTCTCATGGGACTAGGATAACTGTTAATTTTTTTTCTTTGAGACTCAGCAATTTATGTGCTAAGATTCTGTCACTCTCATAGCTGCCAGATAGGATAAAAATAAAGATATTGTAACTGCTTATTAATAATCTGCGTTTCACACTTTGTCCACAGATTTACTTGCAGGGATTTTAAATTTAGCATCCTACCATTAGATTAAGATTATAAACAAAATTATTTCTCTCCATTATTGCTAATGCCCATATACTTAGATTTTTAAATGTGTTCTTTTCTTGGTCTGTATAAGGACTTTCCATGGAAACACCCAAAACAACAGGAGGGAGGCATATGACATGAGCAACTGACTTAAGAACAGCATATTGTACCTCTCATATACCTGGCATTCTTAAACACAATATTTACCCAGTACACAATGTGCTTCTAGCAGTGCCTTGAGTCTGCAGAATACAAAAGAAGCAAAATCTGCTGCCTCCACCCTCAAGAAAATGGGACAAAATTTAATTAAGACAAAATTGAGGAATCTAAAGAGATGGAAGATGAGATCACTTAGAGCATGAAGAGTTTGAACTTCACAGTTACTGCCTAGGTTTGATCCACTCCCAAACTTGCTAAGCCTCAATCTCCTTGTTCGAAAAATATAGATTAAAACAACCCCAACCTCCTTAAATTCTTGGTGACAGTGAATGCCAAATGAATGGTTGTTATCAAAGCCCTCTAATGAGCAGGTATCACTTTATGTATCATCAAGGACTTAATGGTGAAATCCTATAATAGTTTGTGAAGGCTGAAGCCATGGTAGAGAGGGAGGCAAAAGACCTAAAAATCTGGATGACATCTAAATTGCAGAAAGGACCGAGGCGGATATGCTAAAGCAAGAGTAACACAGATCAGCAAAAGCCATGACCTAGAGGAATGCTTTCTTGTGGAAAAGAGTACTTCCAGGCTCCAAATTAGTTTCGCACTTTTTAAGTTTTAGGAGCACCTCAGTGAGTCTGAGCCAGTCTGATTGCAAAACACCTTCAAGGTAGACAAATTGCAGATACAGTTTCTCGTTAGACTGACAGGTTCTAACAAGAGGGTGCTCTGTGTATTCTGCTCATAGGTGGCAGGACTCACATGAGGGCCATTTTCCCCCATGTCCACTGCCTTCCTTCAGACCAACTCTGTGTGGGTTCAGGTCTGGCAGTGAAGAGAGAATAAGTTCAGCATTCTCTGTCATGTTCGGTGGCTACTCTGTGCCAGGTACCAGGCTGGGTACTTGATCCCATGGACAGTAGACAGTATTGCCCATGTCTCAACCAAGTTATGTTGTTCCTTCCATCATGTGCAGGACACTTCGGGTGAGGGGCCAGCATCGGGATGTACAAGAAGGGACCTGTCTGATAATAGCCATTTGATAGGGGCCGGCATTGGAGCACGAGAAACAGAATGAATGAGGGAAATAAGAGTAAATGTCATAAAGCAACTAGTGAATCCACTGACTTAGGAACCTTTTGAGAAACTGATGAAAGCTGTGGTTTCTTTCTGCCAGAAAACACACATGCAGAGTTACGTGCTTAGAATTTCAGATGCTTCTCTGGTCCCCAGCTAAGAAGTTCTACTATAGAGGAGACTGCAATCAAACTTGGTTTGTGTAGTGACCACAAAACGGAGCAGATGTCAGCGTGACTTCCATGAATGGTCTGGAGATCCAGAAGAAACTTGGGGTAGGGAGCTGCCACGTGCTTTGGCTGGACCAGTACTTCACTCTCCACCTGGAAGTAAGGCTCACTGAGGGTGGAAGAGAGTGGCGACTTAGATAGCTGCTCCTCAGAGACCATCATTGAAACTATAAAAATAGGTGTTTTCTCAGTTTCTAGAGAACATGAAGAGTGAAAGCAGAAACCAGGACTGGAGAGTGTCCAGGGAGAGAATAAGAGCCAGGCGAGGGTTGCAGCCACAGGAGGAAATTTTCAAGAATTCCCAGACACTGGTCTTTGTGCTGTAGATACAGAGGAGTATGAGGTTTGCAAGGACCCTTAAATCCAATGGAAATAAGACTCCCATGGATTTTCTTTTCCCCCAAAATGAAAATGCTCACATTGAACAAAATTTGCATATCAGAAATAGAAAAGCAAGCATATCTATTTCTCAGTCTATTTGTTGCAAAACTTACACTGATTCTGGTGGGTTGTAAGTCTTTGCTGTGCCATCTCAGATGTCAACATCTCAGTGTTCAGTTGTGTGGGGCTTGAAGCGGCCAGGGTGCAGGCTGCATTGAAAGATGCCTCTGAAGTGAGCAGTCTGGGGATCCCTGGGGTCATTTCATGATTCTCCGCAGGAGATGTTTAGGTGACTCTCAGGGTAGGACTCCCTCCCCCGCAGACAGAAGTGGAGCCCCTGTAGGCCAAATGCTGCTGGCTCACTCATCACCCCCCAGCTTCTTGTGGAGAAAGTTCTAAATCGTGATTGATCTTTCCTGTCATTTCGATTGTTTTTGTTGGTTTGTCCCCCTTCCTGAGTCATCGCCAATTACCGTCTATAAGCCCCGTATAGATTTCTAGGGAGCAAAGAATTTCTAGGGTCTGTGTCATGGGCCCCTCACTTTCTGGTGGAGCATTTGCCTGCCTGTGGCTATTGCTCCACTGGTGACCTTGCACCAGACTCTTTGTCAGTGCCCTCCAGCTGGCATAGCCGCATTTCAGGGCCCGAGCAGACCGCCCCAGAGGGGACCTACTACAGAAGCACTTGGTGGCAAAGCCCTGCTGCTGGCATGGTCTGTGCTTGGAGGCCATTCATGAGAAGTCGGCCAGCCAGCTGAGCCTGAGTCATGAATCTCCACGAGAGGTTCCGCCATTCTGTATCACCTCGTGCCACACAGACGAGGTCCAATCCACACCTGATTGATCTGCCCACAAGTTCTGCAAGTAACTGGGAATTGTCATCCTTGTTTTACATTTGAGGACATTAGATTGTGGTAAACCAGTCACTTCCCCAAAGCTACATGTCATCTACAGTGGAGTGGACCATGGGGATGCAGGGATGTGTGAAGCACGGAAGCCACCCTCCCAGACTCCCCAGGGCAGGCTGCTATGGAGCAAGACAAGGAGCCCTGAGGGAATGTGGGGGCCTTTTGGGATTTCCCCAAGTGAAAGAGGAACAAGAGAGGCTGCATTTCACCAAGAGAAAAATACATCATGGAGGAGCTGCAAGGTGGCCTGGGCGCAGCCTGCATCCTGATGACTGTAGCCTGTCTTAGTGTTGGTTCTCATTTTCTCGCTCTTCTGCTGTTCTGTCACAGGGTGGTCTTGTCAGTGGAAAGAGACTGTTCTTCCCAGGGCTAGCTAAATCCAGGAGATAGCAAAGAACTTGCCTGGACGCATACCTTCAAACCAGTCACTCAAAGCCCACACCGCAACCACTTCCTTTTTCAGAATTGCACACCCCAGTATCCCCTCCCCACCCCAGGCCCAGGCAAGTAGTGACCCTGGTAGCCCAGTGCCTGCCGAATTTGCTCAAGCTGTCCAATCCTAAACTCACTCGAACTCAGGTGCCTTGCTACATCCCTTCCTGTCCAGGAAACCAAAACAAGGGCTCTGGACTTTCTTTTCCCCTCATCAGCCCTAGGACCTCCCCATGTGGCCCTTCTTGGTGGTCACCCTTCCCTTCAGGAACTGTACGTAATAAGAGTTCATTAGCTTCAACCTTTCTGTACATCCCTAAGTCTGCTCTATGAGTTAACTTGCAGGTGCATTAGAAAGGTGTGCCTTGAGCATTAACTTCATTGACTAGTGGAATGGAGGGGGGGGTGCACCTCATCCAGTCTGGTGTAAAGAGGGACGACAGTTGGTCTGCTGTTCCTCCTTTTGGTAGAAGTAACACCTACTTTTCCTTTGGGGAACATGTTCGCCTTTCTGATACTTAACATTGAACTTTTCCTTCTTTTCGGTGAGCTGCTATTCCAGAAAATTTTTCCTATGGAAATTAAGCAGAATCTTCACTGGTAGGATGTCCCTCAAAAGGTTCACTTACTGATTTATTTCCTACTGTTGATATAACATGTCACCCTGAACTTGGTAACTAAAAGCAACACAAATATATTGTCTTACACTTATGGAGGTGAGGCATCTGAAATTAAAATGTCAGCTGGGCCAAGTCCTTCCAGAGGTTCTAGAGGAACATGCACTTCCTTGCCTTCCTAGTTTCTAGAAGCCACCTGTGTTCCTTAGCTGGTAACCCTTTTTCAGAGCCAGCAGCATTTTCGAAGGTCTCTCTGACTCTGACCCTCTTGGCTTCCCTCTTTGTAAGCACCCTCGTGACAATATAGGTGCAACTCCAGATAGTACAGGATATCGTCATCCGCAGTTGAAGAACCTTCATTCAGTGGCCTCTGCAAAGAACCTTTTGCAACGCAAAGTAGCATATTCATAGGTTTCAGCGATTAGGGTGTGGCTGTTTGGGAGAGAGAAGCATTCTGCCTACCCCTCTTTCTTACCAAATAGAGGCTGCCTCCCTGGTAAAGCCAGGCAAGAAACTCAAAGCTCTGCCCAGCTACGCCTCCACTTGGGGATGGCCGCTTAGTAAAGCACGGACTCTCATCTGCCCACACAGCTGGAGGAGTGAAAGGATCACGCCGAGAAGGCCAGCGTCATCCCTGCTCTGTGGTGACTCACCAAGGAAGTGGGGCAATGCATTTAGCTCTGCTTAGTTGCTTTCTTCAAAGAGGATTAAAACCTTTCTTCCAGAGATGCTTGGGGATTTGGCGTTGATAGAACATACCCTGTTATTTTTTTCAGAGGAAAAAGTCCTAAAGACGTAATCACGTAATTACCTTTATTTAATCACTCTGACTATAATTGCGCATCAGTCCTATTTTTCAGCAAGCATTCACTGGCCACTTCCATTCAGCTGGTCATGGTGCTGGGCATATTTAGCAGCCACAGCCACCCTTGCAAGGAAAACGCTCTCGTCATCTTGTTACAGATGAAGAGACTGAGGCACATGTGTGGGGTGTGAATCATTTGCCCAAAGTCATCAACTGATAAATGGCAAAACTAGGACTTAAGGACTGTTGTCTCCAGTCTGCCCTTTGTAGTGACTTGATAGGTAAGCCCAGGCCACACAGTGGGGTCTGAATAAACAAAGGCAAGCATGGAAATGCTGGAACATTGTATTTCCTTCCTGAAAGAAGAAAAGAGCCTCAGCTGAATCCTAAGCAGCTTTTGCCTTGTCCTCCCCTCACCCTCAAATGATTTTGCTAGCAGGACCCAGCTTAATACCCACCCATTTTGGGATGCCTCTTTGTACCTGTTCTTCAAGACCTGACATTTAGCGGCCCCTTATCAAATCTTAATTCTCTTTTCCTTCCTCTGACTTCTTATTTCTGTCAGTGCCACTTTCCTAGCACCAGTGCATGAACCATGGAGTTTGCATTTCTGCAGATTTTTGTGACTCTTGAAGTTTGATGTCTGTAAGATGTGTCTGTTTTTGACCTTATGAGAATAAGGGTTTGGAAAGCCTAGAGAACAGACACTCAGGGTTGTAAGGAAGCTGTTCAGCTAAAGAGCCATGAGATCACAGATACAGTCTGAGTCACACCTCTGCTTTGGGCCAGGCAAGAGGACCTCGGCGACCAGAAGCCATCAGGTAGAGCAGCCTGTAGCACTGAGCTCTGAGGCTAGAAAGTAGCATCCTAGGAAGAGGAAAGGACTAATAATATGCTTTAGCTGGTATCTTAATAAATGTGAGGAATGTAACAGACAAATCTACTTTGGCTCATGGTTTCTTCTTCCATTTTGATACATCTGGAAGAGATGAGATGCTCAGGATGAGGGGAGAGGGTGCAAAGGTTGGAACTCTCCAGCCTTGAAGATATCAGATGGGATAATCTTCCCATCTGAAGACCCTTAACTGCTGTACAAATAGAGCTCTGATTTGTCAGTAATGCTACCTGTCTGGAACACGTGGTGCCGCTTAACACAGAACCTCTGTCTCCTTTTTTCCTGAAGAACTTTGCAACACCTGACACTATGGAGTTTTCTTGTTTATAGGTCTGTCTGCTGCCAGCTGCAGACTCTGCATTTTAGTGCTTTGGGCACAGAGACCTAACTTCATGATCACCATTGGTAGAACTGTGAATAGCTACTACAGAGAACATGGAAACCTCTGGAGACAGTGGAATATTTGATAGAATATGATCTATCAAAACCCAGGTGTCCGACTTTCCCTAACCACTCAGTTGAGCATCTCCACATGCTGGCACATCCCTCGAATCCGGGTCGCCATCATCAGGTGCATCAGAGCATGTCATGTTGGGCCTTACTGTGCGTGGCCACAGTTTGCCTGGCTGAATTCAAGTCTCACCAGCGCATGTCCATACCTTGAGTGGACCTCAGCAAGGGCCAGTAGAGGGAGGCCAGTCGTGGAGCCACCCCTCGTTCAATTGGCACAAGGCAGTTACGAAAGCATTCAGACAATGTCTTTGCTCCATAAGGCTCTCTCTCAGGGACACAGTCATATCAATAAGGGCAGTTAAGGTTGAGCTGTATTTATTTTAAGGTGGCTTTTAATTTAGTTTAATCAGAATTACTCATAAATTATCCATTAATTACCATCTCCTGTTCGGTTCAATCCCTTCAGCCACGGAGTCAGCTTCGCCTGCGACGGATGCCATCCACTGTAATTGTAGGGTACTTTGTCAACATTTAATCAGCAATACTTATTAACGTGGCATTGATGTGCAGTTGCCATCCCAGCACCATCAATCACACGGGAGCAGCCAGCGTGCGCTCGGACACCATTGCTCTCTGTCGCGTTATCCAGCCCCTGGGCTTTCAGGCAGGCACAGTGCTCACTTTTCACTAAATGGGCACTCTATCTCATCAGTGCCTCCCAGTTTCTGTCATTGTCAACTTAAACATTCCTGGCCTTTTGAGCTTCAGTCTAGAACAGCTGGGCTGAGCATTCTAGCCACAAAACTGAATCTCTTCCTCTGGTGTTTTCACACCCTGCCCAGTGAGTGTGACATTCCAGGAGGCTTGTCCAGAATTAGACCCTGTGGCAGCTGCATGCGCGTGTGTGTAAGAGAATTTTAAATTCTTAATATAGTATATGACCCGGAGACAACAGGAGTGATCTTTGGAGAGGACTAGTTTGCTTACAGCTCTACCAATAGCAGCTTATCTTGTGTAAGTAGCTGGAGCTCACGGTTTCCCTCCTCTCTCTTTTCAGCCTCTACGGCAGACATATGCAGGCAAACCCAGAACCGCCGAAGAAAAATAATGACAAATCAAAAAAGATCAGCCGGAAACCCCTGACAGCCAAGAACAAATAAGGGGTTGGCATGGCTGGACTGCTGGTTCCTTCTCTCATTATATTGCTTCTGTCCTCTGTTGCTGTACCCCGCAAATAAATATAATATGTGTGTGTGTGTTTTTTCCTCTTCACTTTCTAGTGCTTATTACCTTACCTTTTAGGTTGTTTTGGTAGGTGGTAGGTTTTTTATAAATTCTTAAAACCATTTCCATTTGTTTCCTTACAATTGCCAAAGGCTAGACAAAGCTCTGATTCCACTGCAAATTCCACAGTGGGTAAGGTTTCAGTGCCTTGAATAGATATTCACAAAGTTGCTTATTATCAAAAGAATAATTAAATCATGTAATCATTTCAATGTCATACTTAACACTTTTCACTCTTCTGTGTATTCACATAACTCATTATTTTAAAATAAAAGTTTCCCTTCACCACCAAGATATGTTAATTTAACTTACAAATGATTTCAATAAAATCTTGTATTTGTATCCTGTTGTTTTTTTGAAGAGAATAAAGAACAATCTGATCTTTGTATACACGTTTTTGTTTACTTTTCCCTAAAAAATTATCTTGTCCAATTTCATTGTTTGTAGGTGATAAACTCTGAAACTTTCCATGAAAGAAATGCAAAATTAAATGAGTTAGTTTCTTCTTACATCGATTTGTCAGGGTTTTTTTTTTTTTTTTCTTTGAATGCTGTTTCTAAATTAAGAAGGAGCAGAAAAACAAATCTCTAGGAGATTCTGCCAAAGAATTTTGGAAAGCAGTATCTCTTTAGCTAAGGAACTGGTGACTTCTGCCAGTGACTGGTAGACAGGAGCTGTGAAATGGAGAAAGAAAAAAACTCAAGTATGTTTCTTGTCACTGTGGAAAATCTGTTCATATCAAATCGTTCTTCTAAGTGACTTTGATGATGCCAAAGAAGTTTTGTAAATGTGCACAATCTATTCCACACCCAGTGTAGAGACTATGGTTCCAGAGCCTTTGAGTAACCAATTATTTAATATCTGGAGTAGGCAAGTTTGTTCTTATGAAAGGTGAATCATATAATAAATGAAAAATCAGTCCAAGCAGGAGTTTTGTCCTCATAGGACGGCCACACTGGAATAATAGAAACAAGGTGGTGAAAGCTTACCTGCTCTCAGGTGAATTGCCCTGTATTCTTCCATCATCTCCTTTCAACTTCACAGTTGCATTTTACCCACGACCACTGGGAGGACATGTAAAAAAGCCAAAGTACGAGTCAAAGAAAGGAGAAAAAATCCTGACCTCCTTAATAAAATGGACTTTGCATTTGAACCAAAGAGGCCACTGAACAAAGTCTGCACTTTTTTTTTTTTTTTTTAACCTGAATAACTTTGTGAGGAATGTTCTGTGGGAAGAGGAATCCTCAAGTGTCACCATCTGCTTGGGGGTAAGATTGATGTAATTTTTCAAGGTACAATCTTTGCCTCTGCCTGAATTTTTAATTGATTTTCCAGCTCATGAAATTGCAGGGGGGAGAACAGAATCTACTACTGTTGATTGGAAAGATTTAATCTAAAATTAAGCTAGCAACAAAGCATTAGTAATAATACCACAATACATGCTTATGAGTAGTTTTTTAAAAGATGAACACTGTAGATGGAATTATAGTCAGTATGCATAAATTCACAGGGAAGCAGTGTCTCCAAGAAACAGTGAGAAAGTGAAAACTCAGTAGTGATCAAAAAAAAAAATGAAAATACATCGCAATGAGAAATGTGCAAATATTTTTAAGGTAGGATTCAGTGCTAGAGGAGAAATATGAGATAAACATACACTGCAGTCAGAAATATAAATTTCTCTCCAGGACAGTGATAGCAGTTTGACATTAATGTAGCAAAACCTTAAAATTGCACCCTATAGCCCAGAATTTTTATTTCTAGAAGTCTATCCTGAGGGAATTATCTAGGATGCACATAAAGAGCTATTTTGAAAATTGCCCCCATATCCTTGTAGATACAAAGATGGGGGAATGCCGAGTGGCTATGAAGAAAGGAATGAAAATGATTGTCATGTATCCACATGATAAACTTTTATGACAACATTAAAGATTGTTGAATAATATTTAAGGACATAATCATATCACCCAGTTAAATAATGAAGATTTAAAAGAATACATAAAATGATCTCAGTTGTGTAAAAGTAAACTTTGTGATATGTGTACACAGAAAAATGGAAATAGGTGTGGGTTTTATGACAGAAAACGTATCTGGTGCATTAAGATTTTTAAAAAATTTATACTTTTTCTGTACTTTAACTTTTTTATAATGAGCATGATGTACTTTTATAATCAGAAATGTATAATCAGATGCATATTTTTTAACAGGAAATGGATAGATTATGCAACCTAGAACATTGGATCATATATTTCAATTCAAGCATAATATATCTTGGGTGATTTGTTCTCTTTTGTTACTAAAGTGGGTTTTCACCTTTTCACACTCATTTTGGTTACTTGGTATTAGTATTAACAAAAAATCCACAATTCAAAAGATCTTTTCTCCCCAGTTTTGTTGAGATAAAATGCACTTAAAGTACTGTGAACATTTAAGGTATACAGCATAGTGACTACCCTGTATGATAAAATGTTTCCCCCAATACAATTAGTTAATTCCCATAATCACATATAGATGTAAAAAAAACAAAACAAAACTTTTTACTCATGCTGAGAACCTTCGGATGTACTCTCACAATTTCTTTCAAACATCCCAGGCAACAGTGGTATTTATAGTCATTACATAGTGCGGATAGGGAATGCTGAAATTGCAAGAGGGTGGCCAAAAGGTCTAAACTTCAGTTATAAATCCTGGAGGCATGCATGTTTCCATATCTTGGCTATAGTTCTTAATGCCTCTTTGAACACAGGGTACAGTGAGTCTTTAACATAATGCTCTCTTTTCCTTCAGATATTCCCAGAAGTGGAATTGCTGGATCATGTAGTAGTTCTATTTTTGATTTTTGAGGAACCTCCTTACTGTTTTCCATAATGATGTACCAATTTGCATTTCCAGCAACTACACAAGAATTTTCTTCCACATCCTGGCCAGCATTTGTTACCGCTTGTCTTGATGCTAGCCATTCTAAAAGATACGGTGTGATACTTCGTTGTGGTTTGCCTCTGCATTTCCCTAAGGGTTAGTGATGTGGATCACCTTTTCTTGAATGGATTACCCATTTGTATTTCTTCTTTGGATAAAATGTCTACTCAGACCCTTTGCCCTTTTTTAATTGGGTTATTATTTTTACATATTACTGTTGAGTTGTATGAGTTCTTTATTTTGTATCTTAACCCTGTATTTTCCCATTCTTTAGATTGTCTTCCGTTTTGTTGTTGTTTTGTTTTGTTTTGTTTTGTTTTTTGAGACTAGGTCTCACTATGTTGCCCGGGAAACCACAGACTCACATTGCCTGAGGTACCACAGACTCAAGTGATCCCCAGCCTCAGCCTCCCAGGTAGCTGAGATTACAGGTGTGTCCCCCCATGCCCAGCTATTTTTTGAGACTAGGTCTTGATATGTTGCCCTGGGCAACATGTCTCAAACACGGATTCAAGTGATTCCTAGTCTCAGCCTCTTCTAGGCTGGGATTAAAGGCATGTACCACGCACCTGGCCCTGTCTTCATTTTGTTAATCTTTTGCTAGTTTGCTTTAGTTTCTGTGGTGTATTTTTTATTTTGTTGCTGGTGGCTTTTGTAGTTGTTGTTTGTTTGTTTGTTTGTTTTTGTTTTTAATCATTGCTAGAACCCATGCCAACAAGCTTTTCCCCTAGGTTTTCTTCTAGGACTTTCATGGTTCTTGTCTTCAGTTAAGTCTTTAACCCATTTGAAATTAGTTTTTGTGTGTAGTATAAAAATATCTAGTTTCATTCCTTCATATATGAATATTCAATTTTCCCAGAACCATTTAATGAAAATATTCTCTTGTTCATTAAGTATTTTTCTACTCTGTTCTCAAATATTATATCTGCATGGGTTTCTTTCTGGCTCTCACTTCTGTTCCATTGCCTCTGTGCTTGTTTTTATTACCTGTGGTATGAGACTGGGATGGTGACTCCCAGGAGGCATCCCATAGTACAAGGAAGCTAGGTAACTTGGAGCACTTTATCTGGAGGACTGAGCATTGGCCTAGAGTCTTGCCACACTCCGTGGAATAGAAAGTATTTGGAAACCACTTAAAATAGGTCAACCCTTACTGTGACAAATTGGCATAAATACAGAATGAAATTCATGTACCCAGAGGTAACTGTACATCTAGTCATTGTGTCAGTAGTAATTGCTGGATGTTTTTTATTTATATACATCATATACTTTGTGGTCAATAGTTTTTGTTGCAGTGAATTGCAGTTATGTTTCTAACAACAATGCTGCATAATCATAATATTCCCCAGGTATCTTTTAGAAAATGCAGTAGACTCACCTTGCAAATAGAACCAGAACTAAAGCACCATCCTCTTCCACCCTGGTCCTGCTCACCCTCACTGCTCACCTAGATGGTTGTAATTTCCTCCAGTTGGTTTTCCTACTTCCATCCCTGGTGCTTTATGATCTATATTCAACACTGACATGAAACACACTGCTCAGAGTATTCCTCGGATTCTCCTCAATATCATGGTCTAGAAGGTAACACTTGCTTTCCTTTCTCTACTCCAGCTCTCTTGGTCTCTGGGTTCTTCCCACCACAGAACTTCTGTTTGCTTCTATAATGTCCCCCTCCCTCCCAAATATTCCCTCACCAACTTCAAATCTTTGTTAAAATGTCACTTCACTTACAACTCAGTTTATTTGGTTTGTTGCCTGTCTTCTACCCCCAGAATATAGATTCACTCATCCACATATCTTTAGAATATAAGTTCCATGAGGAAAAGAGTCAGTAAACTATGGCCCACAGACCAAATCCAACCCTTGCCTGTTTCTGTTAAAAAATTCTTACTGAAGCACAGCCACTCCTATTCATTTGCATTTGTCTGACTACTTTGTGCCAGTCAGGCAGAACTGACTAATTGTGACAGAGACCACATGAACCAGGAAACCATAAATATTTACTATATGGCTCTTCACAGAGTTGTCTAAGTATTCCATTAACTGCTATATCCCTACCCCTTAGAATGATGTCTGGTACATTAGCAGGTGCTTCTTAAATATTTATTAAATGGAATGTAATACTGTTGCAGTTTGGATAGTCTAACACTACCATTAAGGCGGAAGAAAGGGAAGATGGTAGACATTCCTTTGAGGTTTTCTACTTCAAACTTGAGCCTACTTTATCAAGACCAATTTTCTGTAGGCGATGCTTAATGCAACCCTGTGAAATTTCAAACTGTCTGAATTTGGGTTTTTGTTGTAAAGACCCAGTTATTGTGTACTTCGTTATTGAAAACCTTCATCAAATGTCCCCTGAGTTCTGAAGCAACTGATATTGAAGAACCTACATTCTGATTTGCCTATTAGGAGTTCCAAGGAAAGGACCCAAAACCTAAATTCAGAGAGCTCTGGTCAATGTGTATCGATTTCATAGGACCTCTGCTCAGTCACCAAAATAAATTTCTCTAGAAAGCATTATTTTAAGTTGGCGGACTGGCAACTAATACTAATGATCTCTGTTCTACCCCAGACACTTTGTGACCTCAGTCATGAATCATTAATGTACCTCCCACCTATAATTTTGATAAGATTATAGTGTATGTATTATGTAATATATAGGGTGTGTTGTATGTATCATTAATATGCCCATCAATAATCTTAGAAGATCCCAGTACTCTTTAGAAATAAGCAGATATTTATGCAGCACATAAATATTTTGTCTTACTACCTCTAACCTCAAACTGTATTACACATAATAGAACTTGATAATTTCTAATTTTCTCCTTAATTGGTTTTGTGTTTCTAATGCATTTTTTATTGGGGAACTTCCGTGTATGAGGCACTTTGTTTCCGATCATGCTTTCCCAGTGATTATCCTCATTTTATAGAAGATTTGGCCTCAGGGAGGTTAAAGAACTTCCCTAGAGACCCAAAAGTTTGTGAGTGGCAGAGCAAGGCTATAAAAAAGAAAACTCTTGACTTTAGAACGATGTCCTTTTCTCAGTCTCACACTGCATTCTGCTGTCAAGCAAGATTGTTTCCAAAAGGCAGCAAGCTTTCCTCCCTGTCACCCCTTCCACTGGAGTTTGTTTTTGATCTTCTGAAATGTTTGTTTTATTTTCACATTCAAACCAGTGCATGATGACAGCCTGCTCAGTGAAGTATTACCCTCTTTCTGTAAATTCTGGTCCTTTGGTTAATGTAGTCTCTGTTCTCTGTGCTTGGTAAGGTGACATCTTGCTGATGGCCAAATGATATATTGACTAAAGCCGCTAACGCCTCACTCCTGAGAACAGTTCTCCCACTTTCTGATTCCACCAATAAATGCAGCACTTCACACACTAACCCATCAAGGAAAATAGTTTTTTCCAAAGGGTATTCACTCACGTGCCCACTCAAAGAGCAGCTTCTCCTGAAATAGGTGACAAGTAACTCTGGACTTCATTTCCAAGCAGTTTGGTCTGGAATGATGAGGCCAGACCACCTGTAACTTTGTTTTTCAGTGTCAATCAGACAAAGGAAAGACCCAGTTATATTCACCCTGGTCTACTTAAACCTAGCAGAATACCTAAAGCCTATTAGACATTGTTAGATGAACGAAGTAACGCTGTTTCTGCTGGATTTTTAACACATACCTGTTTTGCCTAAGCATTTATACTCAGTTAATAAGTGGAGAGATCATATCTTAGAATGATTTATTTAGAAAGTTTCTGAAGAATTAGGCAGTCTGCTAATAAATTCACAGGCCCAGGAATTGGGAGCGAACTAAACTGGGTGGGATAGAAATGCAGTGTTATCAGAAAAGGCCTCTAATTAGGAAAATTACTTTTTCCTACTACTTTACGGGTGTGTCAGCCCCTCATGTAAGAACAAAACAAGCCATCATTTACACAGCTGCCAGGACATGTGGTTCTGTGAGGTCAAGAATTCTACCCCAAAAAACCTCCCAGGTACCACAGTTACAGAACCAACTTTATCTGTCTCTGGAAGCACCATCTTCATGCTTCTGCTGAGCACACTCTGAAATTGGCATTTTCCATGTGCAGGTGTTGTCAGGAAAACCGACTCATTTCTGCCCCAAGAGGAAAGCAGCTTCCACTAGCTAACAGCTGAAAGTAGAGAAAGAAGCCTAATCCATTCATAACTCCCCCGGAGTACCACCCAAAATATCCCTGCCACACCAGGCCGACAGTCTCACTGCTTGTGTGGGCTGCTGTAATTCTCGCTTAACAAAGAGCCACTTCTTGAATCACACAATGCAGCTGTGAGATCGGTGTTTCCATTAGGAAAAGCCTGCCTAGATACTAGATCTTAGCTCTTCTTAGATCATCAGGCCAGATAGCAGCTCCAGTGTGGGGCAGAGCTTTGATAATGCAGTTTTGTTAGGGTCAGCAAGGAAAAGGACTTGACCGAAAGACAATAAAAGTCAAACTTGATCCCAAAGAACACGGTATGAGGAGGTGGTATTTTAAATTGCAGGTGCCTGGTATTCACACAGATGAAGACGCTAACTTCCCTTCCCACCATCTGAGAAGGTGAAGTTGGAAGGAGCGATCTTGACTACAGAGGTGTTCAAATGGGTGGGGTCTTCGGCTTTCTGAGGTCACAAGTCATCTGCCTTAAACTAGGTTGAAGTATTCCTCCAAAAATTCTTGTCCACCTAGAGCTTGAGCTTGTAACCTTATTTGGATACACTCTTTGCACATGGTACATTGAAATGAGGTGACTGTGATTTAGGTATCCCCTAAATCCAATGACTGGTGACATACAAGAAGGCCATGTGAGGACAGACGTACACAGGGGAAGAAGGCCAGGTGACAATGAAGGCAGAGGTTGGAATGTTGCAGAGATTGGAGAGATACTAAAGATTAGTTATGACAGAACTAGAAGAGGCGAGAACAGTTCCCTTCTCTACAACCTTCATAGGTACAGGCCCTGCTGACATCTTGATCCTTGAACTTCTAACCTCCAGAATTGTGACAATAAATTACTGTTGATTTACTTATTTTATACATAAATATATATGCCTATATATATATATATATATATATATATATATATTTTAAACATCATTGTATTCCCCGGGGTTCTCCCACCACCCTATCACTCGTGAGCCATCATTTTGATTTTTTGTGCTCATCCCTTCCCTGATTTCTTCTCCCTTCTCCTTCCCTCGCTGTATGCTTTAGTTCAGTTGTTAGCTTGTTGTGACTTTTTCTTGACCTTTTCTTTGTTTTCCTGCATATGAAAAAAATGCTCAACATCACAAATAATCAGAGATATGCAAATCAAGTTACTGTTGATTTAAGTCACCAAGTTGGTGGTACTTATTTTAGCAGCTGGGGCAGATCAGACCTGAGCTGCTCCCCTGGGGCCAGGGAGACCCATGGGATGTAACTTACAGCCAGCTGCTGCTGTCCTTCATCAGAACTGAGAAACCAGAACTGACCAGGATTCTCAGTGGTTTTTGTTCCATTGGTGGTGGTTCCGGAACTATGTGTGGCCAAAATCCTAGAAACTGCCTGCAGTGTGAGTGCCAAGGGAGATGTCTTACACTCCTGTGTGTCAGGTTTCCCAGTGAAAAACCAGAATGAATTTTGTTTTGCTGGACAACTATTGCTGCAGAAAAGACTAAAGCTGGAATTATCTCTTGATGAATAAAAAACTTTGGTTACCTCATTAAAGAAGTCTCATTTCTTTATAGGTAGTGGGTGACATTTTATATTCACACTTATTTTCTGATCCAGCACTATAAACAAAGACAAAAAAATCAATATGAAAAGGTTCTTTCTGAGCTGGCTAAATTATATTATTTTTTCTTTGTTGCCTAGGTAGGGTTATTTATACAGTTTTATGCACAGAATGTAAAGCTTGCGTCCAGTTGCCCTCTGAGAAACCCTCACAATAGGTTTGTAGTAATAGAGGTGATTTATTAATTCACTCAGGAGAGAACAATTATTGGGTATATGCTAATTCTTACATATTTTCTCCAGAAGTTTCTAAAGGTAACAAAGCAGAAGTTGCCTCTGAAAATAGAAACAGGGGACTCTTCATTGTCTATCCCCTTAATAGTTATCTACATATATTAAATATTTAGAATAAAGTATTGATAAAACTAATATTAGTGTTACAATTTTTCTTTAAAATAATTTTAAAACATTTATTGAGCATATGTATAATTATGGAGTATATAGATTTAAATGAAGCAGCAAAGTCCCCTTCTCTTTGGAACTTAATAGTCTAATAAACCATTTGTAAACTAGTAGTCATATAAATATTTTTATGATTATATAAGTTTGATAACCCTCTGAAAGAGAAGAATTTGGTGCCATAAAACAAAATCATATAAGGAACCAAATAAGATGAGACTTTCCCCCAAAACCTGAGGAAATGATGTTTTTTTCTGAAGGAACTGTTCAGACAAGAAGAGAGAAAAAGTGTAACCAAGCTGAAGCCACAGGTGAGCAAAAGATTCATCTGTTTCTGGAACTGGGAAGGAGGGGAGAGTGACTGGAGAAGAATAACTGGAAAGGCAGAGTAAGCAGGGTCATTGAGAATTCTCGCCCATCAAAAAAAAATGTTCATCAAGTGTCTGCTCCATGTCTGGGACTGCCCCAGAACTAGAAATACAGTAATAAATGCAAGATTTCTGAACCATTTTGTGGTATTTGGATTCGTTAGGAGCCCAAAGAAAATCTGTTAAAGAATTTGAGGCAGATAATTAATATCTGATATAGATATTTAGGAAACCACTTTGGAGGAGTGGAGAATAGATATATCAAGCTGCCTTACCCCAGTACACCTGGGCAATGAACTTTGTTCTGCCACTTTGCTGCACAGCTATTGGTTAACAGTACTGCTGATCTCAGGTAGCCAAATGGTGGTCATTCAATGACAATGGTATGTCCATTCTTAAAAAGTCTTTGTGGGAAACCAAAACATGAGAAAGTGGTACTGAATCTGGTTGTTTGGGCCACTAACTTTTCAAAAAGATACAAACTTCATTTTACCATTAAGAGCAATTAGTGTAAATTAAGATTCACCTAGAACCATCATTTAATAAGCTCAGGTCCATAGAATAAGACCAGGCACCAAGTCATATCACTGAATCAATTCCTGTTCTTGGGTAACTTCTTTATTTTGTCATTTTACTCTTTTAAGAGTATTAACACAGCCCCCTCCAGCAACTCATTGATTTTGTTCTTTATGATTTCTGACTGCAAGAGAACAAAGATCACCAACTTTATAAAGTAGAGATCATATGTATGCATTATAAAAAGTTCTTAGCCACATTTACATTTTTCACATTTTCCCAAGAAATGCTTCCTTGCATATAGTTAGCAACTTATGCCATTATATATGGAGACAAGAGTAGATAGATATAAATTCCCTACTCAGCCAATTTTGTCTAATCAAAGCTTTGGGAAATAAAATAGCATCCATTGCTGCCTTAACTATATTCCCTCTTCTCTTAAAAAAAGATCATGGTATGAAAACACGATGTCAAAGAACCTTGGAGAATTCTCTCAGGGAAGGTTTTTTGGAGACATCTCATCCAATTCTTGCATTTAACAGATGAGAAAATTGAAACCCAGAGAAGTCAAGTGAGCTCAGAAATTCATGAGTCTCACACCAAATTAGCAGCCAAATCAAGACAATCTGGATGTCTGGACATAATTCGGGAATAGTTTAATAAACTGCTGCAGAAGAATAGAGACAGACCTGCAAAAAGCATGCAAAGGTGGTCTGTCCTTAGGACATGCATCATCATCACCAGAAAGTCCTCGTCTGTAAAGGAGAACAGCTTGTATCTTCTGTCTCCTCTGTGAAGAATTGAGTGAAACAAGACCGGTGTTTGGAGAGTTCTTACTTTGCTGTCATTCAGCCCCACCCCTACATTTAGAGCCAAACTAAACCACCCAGATCAAATCACAGCTGACTCAAGGACGGACCACCTGGCAAAAGCTGCATTTATGGAATGTGATGTAGCAGAATATTTATTTGGATAATAGATTTGTT
This sequence comes from Uropsilus gracilis, assembly GCA_004024945.1. NCBI lineage: Eukaryota > Metazoa > Chordata > Mammalia > Eulipotyphla > Talpidae > Uropsilus > Uropsilus gracilis. Next base: position 13,272 of record PVHY01002077.1, on the reverse strand, counting down.
TGGGGTAAAGTATAACTCCCAAAGGCAAAAACAAATCCCTGTCATTAGTTATCTGAAAGGAGGAGTGAAAGTTCTTCCAAAGATGAGCATTGTTAGAAAAACCTAGAGAAAGTTCAAAGACAATCAAATTCCAGTAGAACAGGCCTGGTGGTGTCTACATGTTTTGAAGAATGCCTGAGACAAGGAACTATATTTGATCAAAGATCCAGCTAACCCACTAAAGAGAGAGATAGGCTGTCAACAGGTCTCACTGTGCTACTCTGTTCACGTGAGCCAGTCTGGATTTCCCTCTCAAAGTAACAAAGAGAAGACGAAGAGAGAATTCTCTGGTTTTCCCTGACCTCTTGTGTATGTATATGTACATATCTATGTGTATACACATATATGTATATGTACTGGACCCTTATGTCTTATGAGATTTAATTAATCTTCACATAACATGGTAATGCTAAATGATAGGTTTGCATATCTCAGCTCATTGCTCTTATTATCCTAAGCTAGTTTGAATATTAAAGCTGGTTGAAATGCAACATCTTGTAGCTGGGTCTCCCCTGCTTTTTCTCAGTCCTTGCCTCTGTCTCCTCCAAGAGGTGACAAGCCCTAAACAGCTGGCTATCTCTGGATAAGAAGTAGCTTGAGTAAAAAAAGAAAACAAGGAGTGACCAGAATAAATAAACATTTCAAAAGATGTTCTAGTGAAGGTCTCTGAGTAGGTTGGTTCATGGGCATGAGAAGCCTAACACTGCTAGAATAACAATGAGGAGAAAAGAGAAACAGAGAAAACAGAAGAAAAGAAACAGAGAAAAGAAAAGAGAAACAGAAAGATGGTCATGAAAAATCAGCTACTAATAAAAATACTTCAGGTCATGAACACCTGTAATGAGGGATTCCCGTTTTTGTTCAGTATTGTTTGAAGTAACAGTAAATAATAACTAAGTCTCCCTCATCACATCGCCATTTTGGATATGCAAATTAGGTGAAATTATTTTCAATTTCCAACCAATATCAACTGAAACCATCCTGTTTAGTGACACGCCCACCCCTGACAAGTGCGGTGTTCATTCTCCTCCCGGGATCTAGAGCAAAAGCAGTGCCCTTCCACCCTGTTTTCAACAGAAAAGTTTAAAATGGTAGAAGTTTTTGGAATGATGTTGTCCACATAATTTTATGCTTAGATCTGTGTGTGGTGCAAGTAGTTGTTAAACATCAGCAAAGGCTTTGGCTAAATTCCATGACTTGAAAAGGTGCCTAGGGGGTGGGATCTGAGGCGCACAGAGTCACAAAAAGGTGCCGCATTCCATGGAGGGGGTTGTGTTACGGAAGAGTCTGGTATAGATGTGAACCTATTGCTGTGTATTTCAAAGGCGGTGTTTCTTGAAACATTTTAATGTCCTCCCTCAGTTGGAATCATCTGTGTCCAAAATAACAAATGGTCCCATACTTTTTCCCCTCTGTACCTCAGGAGGCTTGCTTTTTTGAAGTAGATGGAAATTGGTGTGGAAATCACGAGGGAGGTCCAGAGAAGACTAAAATCAGTCATTCAAAGCTGCCAACACCCCTTGGACCCCCTCTAAATTCCTATTTCCATGTCAGGGTTTTTTCATTTTAAAACATTCTGAGATATTTCCATGGTGTTGTGGCTAACCATTTTTAGTCAGTTAAAAAAAATGCCTTTATCACCTCCCACCAGGAAACTCATGGAACACACTGTTGGAGATGCTAAAACTTTTTTCATTTTTCCTTTAAAAATATTAATGGTAAACGTTAAAAAAGAAAGGGAAAGTATTTAATCTGGTTTTCAGAAAGCTTTGTTCAAATTAAAAATTATACATATAACTGTGACTAAAGCATCAGTGAGTAATCATAATTAACAAACCTGATTGTTTTAATTGAATGCCAGGGCAAGTGCCAAGTTCTCCATCCCACCAAGTGGTTGCAGAGAATGTGCCAGGGCACACTCGTGAAAGCAGCTCAGGGTTGGATAGTTCCAATTTGCTAAATTGAAAAGCTCTGGTTCCCAAACACTGGTGGAACAGAAAAAAAGAAGAAAGAGGGAGGTAGACAGGGGCTTGGTAAGTGGGAGCTGATACCAGACTGCTGCTCAGCTTGGCATAATGAAGGAGTTTGCCATCCTGCTGAGGAACAGAAGGGAGCGTTTCCATTAGGTTCTCTCTCAGCTTCCATCTCTTTCCAGAAATGAAACCTGGGATGATCTGCCATTCAACTTCCCTCCAGGCCAAGGATGGAATGACTATCGCCCAAAGGCAAAAGAAGAAGGGACCATCCAGATGGTCTTGGTGTTTCCCTTAAGCAACTGAAAGCAATTCACTCACCTCTTATGGGCTTGCAAACTCCCCCTGAACCCAGGAGAATGTGGAAGTTGGTTTTTTTAAAAAAAATGTATTATGCTTTGTTTTACTCTGTGGTTGCTATAAACCTCGGCTGAGTTCCAGGCACCATTTCTAACAGAAGTAAGGCAACAAACAACACATTCACAGACTCTTCTTGGCCATTGGTTTTCTCCCTCCACGTGGGAGAGAAATGCAAATGAATATGGTTGAGTTTTTCTTCTTTCTGAAAAAAAGTAAAGAAATTAGAGAGGAGGAGAGTAAAGGAAATGGAACTGGGGGAAGATTATATATTCTTTATAGAAAGAGCTCAATATCTGCAGAATTTCTCACTGTGACTCTCTCCTTCAAGAGGACCATGAATCTACCCATAGTTGGAGAAAAGGGATTTGCTCTCTGGACAGAAATTATAGTCTGCTGAACTATGTCCTGGTTTCCTCTCTATCAAAAGACTCTTTTAAAAGCATCTGTAAATAAAGAAATTGAACTAAATCACGCCAGTGAGCAGTTTGATGGGTTGACTTTTGAATTCCTCTACACCCGTAGCATACGTTCATATGTTGAAGCTCTAACCTGCAGTATTCAGAATGGAAACTAATTTGGAGATTTTCTTGCAGATTTTACGCAGATGTAAGCGGTTAACTTGAGAACATACTGAAATAGGATGATCCCTTAGTCCAATATGATTGGAGTCTAAAATGTCATTGAAGAAAAAGAGAAAGAGAAAAAAATGTGAAGAGACATGAGATGATAAACATCTACAAGCCAAGAAGAGAAGTTAGAAGTTAGAACAGACCCTTCACAATGAAGCAATTCTATTGATATCTGTATTTCAAACTTCCAGCCTCCAGATTTAGAATACATTACTGCTTCTTAAGTCAGTTTGTGATATTTTGTTATAGCAGCTCTAGAAAATGGACTGAAGCAGTTTTTCTAAAACAAAAATAGCATCACAAAGTAATAATAGCTGGCATCCTTTGAGTAATTCCATTGTGCCAGAAAGAATGCTTTAAGTATTTGTTACTTCTCTGAATCCTCAGTTTCATTTTCAGTTGCCTCAGGTCATGGTGCCAAGAGCTGTGGCAGCCATCTTTTTCTATGAGTGGGAACAAACTTGAAGGCAGAAGTCAACATTTGAGGAGGTCAGAGTAGAAGCCCAGGCAGAAAATAACCTGGATTCCTTCATAGCAATGATGAGCACTGAATTAACTAACCCTAGAATTTTCAATCTTGAGACTACTTCTTTTTGATGTATGATGTTTTTTTATTTAAGGCACATTTTATTGGGTTTTCTTTTACTTAAAATCAAGAGCATCCTGAAGAATATAACTCCCTTCTATTGAAAGCTTTTGCCAATTTTTTCCTGAAGATAAGGATTATGTTGCCTTCATTTTTTACATTTTTCAGTCTATCCACAGGAACCAGCATATAGAGGTAAAATTCAATGTGTTTGTTGATGAAGCATATAAATGAATGTGTCCTCAAACATTTAATACCAGTGCATTTAACAGATGGACAGATGAAAACTCCATGAATGGAACGATTTTGCTGAAGATGATGGAGTGATCTGTGGTTCATTGGCATGGCAATCCTGCCTGATGATTACCGCATGTCCCACATCCACTTGGCACTGCCTCTACACCATTGCATAATTATGGATTTCACTTCCAAACACTGCTCTCATCCCCAGTTCTTTAACTTATACACCCGATGCACACTTTCTAGTTCTATATTGTTTATACTTGTTGTTCTGTCTGTAAATACCTATTTGCTTACTCAAGAGTCTAGAAGCCAGGGACCACATCTGTGCTGTTATCTCTATGTGATACCTAATACAGCTTGAGTTTAATTTGGCAATAAACAAATCCCTCTAGATACTGGTAATCTCTGAGAACATAAAACTAACTCCTCAGAGTTAGGTTTTTTTTCCCCCCCTTATTCTATATGCTCTTCAGGAGGAAATGACTAAATAAAAAAATTGATGGGAATGGAAACATTTTGTACCTGTGGTCTGGGTCACGTAGATTTTTTTTTTTTATCATTATGAAAAGAGATCTCAGTTACTTGTCTGATTCATTCCCTGCATCTCCCAGAACTGCAACCTGTTGAATATAAGGACCAAAGGGGGCCTTTCCATCACAGATTAGTTGATTAGTTATAATCAACACCTTTCAGATAAACCAGACAGGGAAAAGTTCTGCAAGGATTAAAGCAACAAGAAATGTCATCATTCTTAAGTTACTGAAGTCTGTAATTTTGCTGTAATCAGTGCTCTCTCCAGTAGTGCAACAAGTTTTGCTCCCTGTGGATACATCAGAACTCAAACTTGTCATGAAAAGGTAATGGTAAGAAATTCCACAAAAGAATGAGTGACAGTAATTGGAAATAATTTGAGTAGAAGGGATATGAAAAAGTAGCTTTTTATTATTAATTCTCTTTTCATAATATAAATGATCATTTATAACACATTTATTTTGACAGTACTCCAAGACTTTAAAAATATTCCCATGAACCAGTTATTAACTGTGATAATCAATTTCTTGAAGATTGTACTGATTAAGGAAATTATTCATCTACTATATTTTTCATCTCAGATATTTTTCAAATGTCACTTAAGTCTCTTAAGCTTAAAAAACTTGCAATTATCCAGTATGCACAGTAAATGTAAAACTGATGGCACAAATATTATGAATAGTACCTCTTAGGACAAAATTTGATTTGTTTGAAGGCAAATGACATTATAAAGGATAGTCAATATGTCAGGAGAGGGAGTTCGTATGCTACTTGATTTACTTAGCATCTTTGCCACTTTATAGATTGAGATATGATTGATGGTAACATTAATATAGAAAGTATGTTAATATTAGAACAGGCTTTAAATCCCCTACTAGAAAATTCTCCCCCACCTCACATTGATAAAATTTGTGATGAAAAGCCCTAAGGTAGACTGCAAGCTCTTTGACTTAAGGGTTCTTTTTTATTTTTTTAAGCTAAATACATTTTATTGAGGTATGCTTCATACACAACAACAAATGCCCATTTTAAACATACCTTTCAATAAGTTTTGACAAATTTGTGTGCCCATATCTCCACCACAGCAATTGAGGTATGAGATATTTTCATCATTTGAAAAGTTCTCTTGTGTTTTCTGAATCAGACTTAGGTGACTTATGAGCTATTTTGTCATCACAGATTGTACTTGTCTTTTCTACAATTTTATATAAATTGAATTGTACAGAGTTCAGTGAGTTCAGTATGTTGTATCTGACTTCTTTCACTGAGTGCAATGATTTTTGAGATTCATCCACATTGTTGCATGAGTCCACAGTTCATTCCTTCACTCCTCCTTGACTTGTTAGTATCTGATTGTATGAATACAGTACTGAATATAGAAGAACAGTGTTTCCATTCATACAAGGCTGGGCATTTAATTTGTTTCCCCTACTTGGCTACCATAAATGAAATTGCTTTATATATGCATCAATAACTATTTTGTGAACATGTTTTTATTTATCTTGGGTAAACACACAGAAATAGTATGATAGAACTTGTGATGAGTCTTACTTCAAGAAACTTTCAAACTATTTTTGAAAGGTGATAATTTAACACCCCCACAACCAGTTCTGTTTGTCAACACTTGGTATTGTCAGTTTTTTAATTTGGTTATTTTAATGGTGTGTAGTAATATCTAATGCAGGCAATAACTAATGGTAGTAAACATCATTTATTTACTTATTGTCCATCCATATGTCTTCATTGTACAGTATTTGTTCATATCTTTAGCTCATTTTTTTACATTGAGAGTTGTTCTTTTTATCAGTTATGAATTCTTTATATTTTATAAATGTAACACTTTATCAGATATGTCCTCAATTTCTCTCTCTCACTCTCTCTCACACACATGCTTTTGCACTGTGTCTCATATAAATGTGTGTGTACGTAAATATGAGAGACATACTGCAAATATTTTAACGTCTCTAGAAGACCAGAAGCTGGGAATTTTGATGAAAGGAGACCCTTCTACATGCCTACTTCTTGTCTCCTCCACAGGTTGAAACTGAATAGAACTCTTTGAGCACAATAGTGAATACTTAATGAATTTTATTTAGTTTATTTAGACAAACCAGAAAAAAGTGAAAACAGCTCTGAAGAGAGAATTCTGTTTTAAATATTGACATTCTGACTTCCTTCAAGTGAAGTGGTACAAATATTTTAAAGAAAGATATTTCTGCTCCCATTTTATAGAAAAATAATCTGGAGTGTGAAAAACCAAAGGCCAAGACCTGAGGTGATCAAAGTGGCTGAGGCAGAGCAGAGAATGCAGCGAAACTAATTGGTCACAGTGATGAGTCTGATCCACTCCCTCTGGGGTCCAAAGCCTGGTGCCCCAACCCATTGAGCTAAATAATTACAGCAAGCCTGGGGCCTAAAGGCATCAACTCAGGTCTGCTGATACTGAAGCTTTCGTTTCATTTTGTTTCTTTTCTTTTTCCACCCTTCTACCTTCTCTCCAGCTTTTTATTTTATTTTTTTCCTTTGTTTCACTGAACTTTAACTTCATTGTATGCTTCCTATTGCTCTTCTCAGTCTTACAATTTTTGCTGTCTCCCTTTCTCCCTCCTTCTATCTTTCCCTCCCTATTCATTTTTCTCCCCTGCCACCCTCCTCGCACCTCCTCTTCCTCTCCTCTCCTTCTTCCCTGTCTGGTTCCCTCTATTAAATGAGTTCATCTTTTATAATTAATCAGTGACTCCTTTTATGATTAATCAATTTTGTAATTGTCATGCTGTGTAGGAAAATGCATAGTTATATCTGTGCAAACTTCTGATGGTGGTAGAACCAAAAGCAAAGACCAGAACCCACTTCAGTGCCACAGACACCAGCTACACAGATGCTAACATCATAAATGCTTTGAGTTAAACTGAAAAAAAAAAAATCTCATGTCAGGTGAAAACTTTAATATGTTTTGTTGTTTTTTCTTTTAAATCAATTTATTGGCATTGATTACTTTGCTAATTACAAAGCTCTGTAAAGCACCCATTCAGTACACTCAGTGGCTTTTTATTTTTACTTCTTAAAAAATTCCAACATTGGTCATCTTTGTATGGTTGTTGGTAACTCTGAGATTGCCTCCCCCTGACCTGTACCCCTCACCCCCCAGTCTCTCAAACTCTTCTCTCTCTTGCTGTTTGTTGGTCTACATTTAGCCCATTGGTTTCTTCCATTTCTGGGGCAGTGTCCTTTTCCTTGATGACGGTCTGTGTTCCTGGGACATGGTAAACCACGCTGCTTAGGTTTTCAGTCTTAACTTTGCATTGTACAGCCAGCTGTGCTCATTTGGAGTCTATCAATGCCTCCTCATTCTTGCTGGCTGTCTCCTCCATTCTGACTTCTGTTCCATTTTGCTGCTTCTTCACTTTATAGTTCTGGCCTGCACTTAGGGAACCTTGCTCCCAACCATTGTCAGTAGAAAAGTTCCTCCATGGGACAGGCATCTGTAGATGGTTGGTGTGGCTCATCTCCTCTCCCTTGGTTTGCAGCTTTGCTCTGGAGCTGATGCCATGTTTCTGTGACCTTCCTCCTCTGTGGAAAGGGGAGAGGTGCCTTGTTCTTTTAAAAGGCATCTATAAACTGGAATTTTGTCTCCCAGCCCCTGGTGTGGCTGTAGGTGTGATTCTATGATAAGTCATAACTATATTTGGTCCCACAGTGGCTCTCTCCATGCTCTGTTTGTGTCCTGCCCAGGAGATGTGTGTCTAGGATCTTTATGCATTCCCCTCACCCATTCTATGTCTGCAGCTGGATTATTAGTACTCTTATTCCTGCTGAGGAATGATGACTGGAGTGAGAGTAAACCAGAGGGAATGTCCACTCAGGAGCTTTTTTAATGGTCATCTTTTTATTATATAAATCTCACATCTAAAGTAAATCAATCAATCAATCTCACATCTACCCCCATTTGTCTCCATTCTTCAAGAAGCCTACAAGGTCCTATGTAACTAGGATTTCTCTCTGTCTTTACCTTATCTATATCCTTCATGTTCCACAGAAGAAGGGGGAGAAAGGTGATTTGGGAGGTTCATTCTTTGACACCATTTCTGTCTATTGATAATGGTGACATGCCTCCTGAGAGTTTATGGTGTAAAGTAGGTGCTCACCACCTTTGTCATTTACTGAACATTTATTTTCAAGTAGCTGGATATATTAACAGTGTGTAAAACAACCACAGGAAAATGATCCTGACCTTGTGGAGCTTACATTCGTGGGAGGAGGCAAGAAATGAAATGAACAAATAAAGACACCTAGTATTTTAGATAAAATATGTGTTTGAGAGATATGTAAAAGTGTGTAGTATATAGAGTGTTTTTTTGAGAAGAGGGTTACAGACTTCTTAAATTAGTGGCTAGGGAAGGTAGGTCTTCCAAGAAAATCCATTTAAGAAAAGACCTGAAGGACATAGGTCCAGAATGAGCTGGTTATCAAAGATGTTGTAACTAATACAAATAGGAGGGGGGGAAAATGCAAGTTTAGAATGGACAGCCAATCTCTTCCTCATTATTTAAGTCCACAGTCAACCAGAACTTTGCATTAAACTTGTAGAAAAGTAATTTGAATTTTCCAGTTCACTCATTGCCCTCCACTGTCTCCTGACCAAGAAAAAGAAAGGTGGTGGAAGGCTCCCTTAGACCTCTAGTGCAACTGCTGGATCTTTCACAAATTTGAAACAAAAGTAACAAGAAACTGTCTAAACAAAGGAGATGTAAAATAAAGGTGGAAAGCTTTTCTTTATTTCAGAATAAGGAAAACAGAGAAAACTAATTTATTCTTTCAGTAATACTCTCTGTGTGTTCATAGCAGTACAAAGTTCTGGGGATAAGCATTGAGTTAGTAGATAACTTGTCTTCAAGCTTCCTGTTTTGTGATTAATAATTGAGGGTTTCATATCAAATGTGTACTGCAGAAATAGGTAAACACTACAGATCTGAGTTTGGTTTATTGTTTTGCTAATTTTCTAGACTTAAGATCAAGTGATGGAGAAAATATGAATCATGCAGATTAGACGAAGTGGATTTGTTGTGTTTGTAGCTACTATAATGTAACCAACCCAAAGAAATAAGGTGGTGTTGTAGTATTAAAAAAATTATTATGCAATCTGATAAAGAAGTCACTTAAGTCATTGAAAAATGAGTGAAATTCCAATATATGTCTTCTTTGTTGTTTCCCTTTCCTCTTACTCATTAACATAAAATATCAACCAACTTTCATGTCAGAACTCTGTTCATTTATCATTTGCAGCCATTGCTTGGCTATTGATATAATAATTCATCAAAAGTCAGCAAAAGCTTTCTATGGCATCAGTTTTGCTCATATGTGAGTCTATTGTTTTTTTCTATCTACAGCATCATTCTAAGTTGAAAATCAAATGGTTTGTAGCGCCAAGCTTATTCTCATGTGAGCAATGCTGTCATTACCCATGGTAGGTAATAGCAGAGGCTGATTTTTACAGTAACATTAATGATTTGCTGTAGTACACTGGGTGAATCAGCCAGTATAAAACAAAATAGAACTTGCATATAAGGAGGTGCATATACTTACTCTCCATGACGAATTACATCACATTGATTCTCTCTTTTTCTATCTACCTTATGCTAGGCTTGGGCAACTGATGGGTGAAATATCTGCCTAAAAGAGTTACATCTATGAGAAACTAAAAACTCACAGGTACACTAATCTACAGCTTAGTACACTAACTGGCTCTTTATATACAGAGGTTAAATAAAATCTTGGGACAACATCTTTATTTTGCTTGGTTATTGAGTCTTTACATCTGAGTATCCCTTTTTCTTTTTTGTTTTATATAAATCCAAGCCTTAAATGACATGCCATAAAAGGGTCTTTAGAAAGCTGATATTTTATAACAATGTAGGAATTTACTCCTCTGAAGACATTTCCAACTTACAGCCAGTGTGATCAAATGAGTGGATATCTGATATGTCTTACTTCAGAAAAAGGATGAAATATGTTTTTGAATGACAAGGATACCATGGGTATCTTTGATTCTAATATTTTTTAGCACTGAGCTTTATGGATTTAGCCCAGTGTTGCAAGTTTGTATTAAAGGCATCAGAGAATGATGAGGAGGAAGAGAGAGAAAGAATTTGACTCATCTTCTAATTCAGAATATTAATATTAAGAATATATATTAATATTAAGATTATTAATATATATAATATAATATATAAGAATATATATTAATATTAAGAATATTAATATAATTTATTGTTATATTCTAGTTCAGAATATAAGGGATATTTGTGATGTATTAGGTTAGATGGCAAGGCAAACTTGGGATTCCAAACTACATCAAAGGTCTATCTATGCATGCCTTCAACATTTTTTCTTACTAAATGCAGGCAACAGTATATCTTCAGAAGTTTATTACTAACTATCTGAAAGCATTCTGGGAGTGGTAGAGGCCCATTGAATCTGCCTTGGCTCATTCTTTTACTAAAATATTTCATGTGTACATTCACATAAATGTATGAAACAGCGTGTGTGTGTGTGTGTGTATGTGTATACACTTAGATGAATAGATGACTTACGATGGTTGAATGGAGAGAGATGATAGATAGATAGATAGATAGATAGATAGATAGATAGATAGATAGATAGATAGATAGATAGATAGATAGATAGATACCAGACAGACAGAGACACTTCTGTGGTGCTCTACCAGTAAGGATCTAACCAGGAATCAGAAACCACTGACTTATTTTTTTCCCTGTTAATTCAGATTAATGTGTATCTTGTCTTTGGTCAGGCTGGAAGGTAAACCACTTAAGTGGAAATTTCCTTAATTAAACATTAAGGAAAATATTGTATTAAATTGTCATCACATTATCAGTACTAACAAGTGATAAGCATCTTAAATACTAATATTAGAAAAAAAAAACAAGTGAGACCTTGAATTAAAAGGAAAAATGAGTTCAAAATGAAATATGGATATTTCCACATTTTTCTCCCATATTCAATTAGGACTATGCTTCCTTAGAAAACAAAATCTTTCATTTATTCCTACCTGAACTAATCCAAAAAATAAAGAATTAGGCATTGATTAAATTGTTTATTCAAAGGAATGTCCAATTCTTTTTTCCTTAGTAATTAGAAAGTGACAGGACTATATTTAAAGGACACTAATGTTATCATATCTAATTCAACTTCAGAATATACATACATATGCTATTCTTCTATATTCCTAAATAATTGTGCTATACTGTTATCATTTGGAGCATGAATTGGAGAAGGTATTTGGAAAAAGTAAGGTGACTTATTCTAAAATGTACACAACTCTCAATACCATCTCTTCAAGGTCAAATGAATGAATTTATATTCACTAAATTTCTATACAACAAATTGAAAGCTTATATACGTTAAACAATGGCATAAGAATGATCATTTTCTTAAAATATGTATATTTCCTATGTACAGATTAAATTCAGTGCATTGTTTAATCCAAAACTGAATATACACTTTTAATTATTTTACAGTATACTAGGATCTGAGAGTATTTATAAGTATTTGCACAGTATATTTTCATGAAAAGCTGGCATCCAAGTGAATTGACACTAATGCTAAGAGTATGTGAATAGGAATTACTAGGTTACAGGATATATATTCACTCAAAGCCCTGCCAGTCAATATAAACTGCCTCCAAAAAATAACACAAGATAATTGAATAACTGTATAAACTAGATATTAGATGGATAAACTTTACACACACTGGGCCCCTCGAGCTCTGAGATTCATTACCACTTCAAATACTTCATCAAGTTCTTCCCATGTCAGTGCTAGCTTGAAGATTTTATCAATTGACTTACTTTGTTGTCCAAAAATGAAGCACAAATTCTCTCTTTTTTAATTGTACTAGTTTTTATTGCAGTAACATTGGTTTATAACACCTAGATGGTTTAGAGGTGTTATTTCACACCTCTTCAGATGTATGTTACCACAACATGTCCACCACCATGGCCCCTGAACCCTTCACCATAGTCCATTGAGCCCCTCCCCTATTTGCTTTCCACCACCCCTACTCCCTCTCTTAGCTCTACAATATTTTTATGGCTTGTTTTGGTTTAGTTTCCATTTAGCCTTATTTGCTTGTATATTTAGTTGCTTCCTCTCTTTGGGAAATGTTCCTCCTTTATTTCTTTGAATAGTCTGTTTATACCCCACCTCCAACCCTCCCCATTCTTGGATATCCATTATCCTTATCTTACCCTTCTTAATGGAGTTAAATAGTTCTTAAAACAATTCTTCTGTTTTAAACTTCGTATTTTTCTCCTTTCTTCCACCTGGGCCATTTGTGCATTGCTCACATCAAGGTCACTGATTTGATCTTCCGTTGGGTCTATTCGCCTTCTAAAGATTCCCCTGGAAATCCTTTTTAAAAATATCATAATTTGAACTCTTTCCATTTTGAATCTCTGATACTTTCTTATTTTGACCTTCAGTTTCTAATTTCTTTCCATTCATTTTTTTTCAGGTCATTCATTTGTTTATCTGAATTTTTTTTGCTATGTATCTTTTTGCTTAGTTTTCTGAGTTTTGGTGTTTTTTTTTTTAAATATCACTTTGGCCTTTGTGCAGTTTCCCTGTTTTGTTTTCCTTATTTTAGCAATTTTGAGTTCTTTGTCTGCTAGGTAAATACATATGGTAGTGGTTGAATTTGGAAAATTTTTCTCTCTTTGTGATGTCATATTCCCTTGAGTTCTCAAGACACGATGTGTTATATTTTTTTTTGTCTACCAATTTTGCTGCTTTAGAGTTCCCTATCATTTAAGAAAAATATGGAACAGTAGCTTACGTAGTTGAACTGCTTCTACTTTTCTTGCATGCGGTGCTGTGGTTTAGTTCATTTGATTTT